>JAFLJL010014744.1:22500-34435 GCA_018398815.1 Conus ventricosus | reverse complement strand
TACCACTAATTTGTTTTAATAAACTTGCAAAGATGATCAAGCTGTTTTTTTTTAACCCATGATTTATCAGGCGATGGCGGCGGAGGCACTGGACTTTGACCTCCACCGCCGGCCTGTAATAGCCAACACCACCGTGCTTATTGGAAAATCCTAAGGCTGTTATAACTGCTTACTAATGTGACTCCTTTGCTCTGCGAAAACAGTGTTCGGATTCGTTCAGCTAGGTTGTGTTTTCATAGAAAATTTTCGGATATTTCTTCGCTTTTTCTATTCACTGTGAGTTCGTAATTGGTCTCGGTTAGTAGTCAGCACATTCTAAGTCCTTGCTGATCTTTCTTGTTCAAGAAATCTTTTAGTCTTTTGGGTTATTCATTCTTAATATCATGTGCCCCTAAGTTGGCGTCCATCAGCCTCAACGAGTTTTTCGTTTTCTCTTTTTATATCCATCTATTCACCTAGTTTTTGCTAAATTGTTTGTTAATCGCCGTCTGATGTTCTTAAACATGATCAAGGGCCTCCAATTCTCGCATGGTAGCGGTGAGTCGTGACTACTTTAAACGCAGTTTCTTCTGAAAAAACTGGATTCTGCTTCTATTACATTTATTAATTCACCTGCTGATGATTTTAATTCTTTAAAAGTTCCATGTTTGCATTTGGTTATCTGTCGGGAGTTCTTGCAGTGGTGTTTTGAAGTTTAGCAACTGCCTCCGCCCTTAATTTTGGCCTAACAAGGCCAAGGGCGATTTTGATCTTTCACACTGAGCCTATTTCTATTGAACCCACGGCTAAAAACATTGATGGGTCTTTTTTAGTTGTAACTGAACAAGTTGTCCTTGGTCGCTCCTCACAAACAATGGTCAAATCTTTACTTCAAAATCATAGGTCTATAAATTCGGGTGGTTCTTGGCTAACCGATGTATAAATGATCCTGGCCTTACATTCTGTTAATTTATACCGACTTGTGGTAATGTACTCCCGATTTCCGGCTAATCCAATCATGCAATGAGAGCCCCGAGCGATGCCGCTCCCAAGGGAATCACTCATGGTCGTCTCCACACGATCAAAAACATCAAAATCTTCATCGTCAAAGCCTGCCATGTTTTCTTTAATAATTAATTTTGTTATTTTGTTTTATTAAAAAAATGTTACATGCATATGGCTTCATTCTTGACCCGCCAAAGAAGACTGAAAGGATCCCTTTGGCGTGAAGGGAAATAAACGGAATATTTACTGTTCCAAATAATCCATCTACTATTGATGCAGATCAAAATTCTTACTTCAAATTTTTCCGGACCTAGAGCAGATTGAAGTGATTGTGCCAGGCTCTGCGCGTCTACTTTCAAAATATACTTGATTCAACAACAAGACACAAACAAGGACAGTGTCAGAATTTGGGCGGCAATGGTTAAGAAAATTTCTATAAAACTGGAGGGCAAGAAATATTCTTATCACAATGCAGACAATTTTTAACCTATTCTGATCTATGGCTAACCGGATGAAAGGGGCTGATCTTGCGTTTCAAGGAATAGAAAATGAAGAAGCACTAAAACATAGAATAGGTGCCGCCAGATACTAAAGACGGCAAAAAGTATGTTGCTGTAAATTTTGCGTTTGGAAATCGCTTTCCATTCCCTTAGATTTTGAGTTGTTAAAAGGCCATGCCCATACTTTACAAGGAGCATTAAAAGACAGACTTGTCAAATGAACTAACTCTTAAACGAATACAAACGTGTTTGTCAATCAACAGACACCGAATCAAAGTACAGCATTTCTGGACATCACGTTTAAGAGTTTGAACGGTGTTTGGCAACCCTAATTTAGCAGGCAGATATGAGAGCACCAATATCAGTCAAAATTAAGCAATATATTACGAAAGATGATTCATCATACCACATATCCTAGAAGCAGGGCAGACACTATATGGAATTTAGTTTTAGCGTCTCACAAGATCGATAAAGGTATTTTATTGCTGAGTGAAGATGAATAACCAAACAAAAGAGGAAGTGAAAAGTTTTTAATCCAAAAATTACGAAAGTACAAATGTTTCGATTGGGGCATCCCTAACCAAATCTATGCTAAGCGGCTTACAACCTTATCATCATTTTTGATGAAATAGGGAAGAAAACTGTTTGAGGTGGGAGGTTGAAGAAATCCCAACAGTTGACACTTGTGGCTAAAGAATCCACACCTTGCACAGGTAAGACATGATGATTATTTACAACAAAATACGGTTTATGGATTGATCCTAAGGTCAATCAGAGGATAACATTGCATGGAAGCGGGAGAGCTGTAGCGACGTAATAACATTCAAATTGATAAGAGAGAGCCGATAAAAACGCTTAATGTAACATTTGTTTTTAATATATGATGCGCAGCTGCATATTGAAAATAAACAGATTTTTTTTGTTTTTAAAAGGATATACATACTAAATTATTTTTTATTTTATAAAACATGTCTGTTCAAGTTATTCCCAAATGTGCCTACAGCGCCGCCAAAAGAAGAGAGAGTAGAAACCCCTACCATAAAAACCATCAGATTAACCCAACATACACAAATGCAGCAAGTACTAGAGCAAGACCCTTGTCAAAATACAGGCAAAACCAAAACGAAGGTATTCTGCTGCCTTTAATGCTGTTACATATGTTTAATACTGGAGCATCGACTATAGCGCCTATCAGCCGGAACGAGTGTTTCTCTTAGCAACGGGCATAGGGCGCACCCGCAGCTTTACCTCTAGGAGGTTTGTTTTTAGCTCTCGGCCTGTGTTCATTAGCCGTAGGTGCTGCTAGCAAAAAAATAAAACTAAACTCCAAAAGCACACAGCTATGGTTCAACTAATAACAGCTAAACTTAGTTCCTTCAAACTGACAATAAATAAAGCGCTAGTTGACTCAAACATCACGATGAAGAATTTAATCGTTTACGGGCCGATTTTGATGACTACAAAAGACAAAAGTTTGATCTTCAAAGAAAGGCGAGGACAAGTTTTTCTCAACAGCCAGACCCCGGGCAGATAAAAAAGGAATGCTTAAAAAAAGTAAACGAGACATTAAACTCTGTTCTAAACACTCACATTAACAACACCGAAGGGTGTTTATACTTTAGTTTATGAGTCCAAGCGCAAAAAGACCGTTGATTTTGGGTTCTGATTAAGTTTTTTTTTTTAATTTAAATAAATATTTTGGCTTAGAAAAGAAGGACAGCATGGCTAAGATATATGAAGGACAAGACAATTGTTTGAAGGAATGCTCGAGAGAGAGCGTTTATCAAGAGCACTGAATGATATTGATTTAGAAGTCATTGACCCAACAAACGTACAGGCAAGTGTTGTACATGCTATTTCTCAAGTTCCAAGTGAACTAACAATAGACCCGCCAGTTAAAGTAATGTTAGCTGTTTTAATCGACTATATAACAATAAATGAAGAAAATCTAGAAGTTTGGGGCTCAACTAAACAACAGACTATTCTTTCCTCTAATGACTTAACACCCGGTTGGGCAGACGAACTGCTTACACAGTTTGACGCTGCCGCTGAAGAAGCTAAAATGAGAGGCTCTGGTTGGTCAGAGGGTGAAGTCTTAGAGATTAGATTAAAACAGGCTAAGTATGCACCGATTGTAGGCAAGGCTTACATTCCGCTACCTCGAGAGTTGGTTTTAAAGAGAGCAGTTTTAAACATAAAAAATTCAGACAACAAATGTTTCATGTGGTGCGTTCTTGCAAGGCTGCATCATGTCCGCGAACACGCAGAAAGAGTGACTAACTATCAGCAATACGCCAAAGATCTTAACTTCAATGGAATATCCTTTCCTGTTAGTGTAGACCAAATTGATCAGTTTGAAGAACAAAACAACCCAATAACTGTTAATGTATACACATGGATGAGGAAACAAATTTGGTGCCAATTAAAGTGTCCAAGAACAGTCCAACAATAGGCGAACCAGCCAAAAGTCATGTGGACTTACTCCTAATTTTTCGCCAGCAGGGCTGCCCCATTACACATTGATACGCACAATGAGCAGATTATTAGCGCATACTTCAAAGCATGAACATAAACAAGAATTCTGTAGAAAATGTTTAACAAGAATGCCATCTGTTCAAGCCGCGCTGAACATATAAAACATTGTAAAAGTTCTGTAGACTGTAAGACAGAACTAACTACGCCCCCGCCAGGATCTAAAGTTAGTTTTAAGAACTGGAAACGGCTGCAACATTCTCCATATGTTGTTTACGCAGACTTTGAATCACTCATTGTTCCTTATGAAGGGCCAGCGCCACAAAAACTTCGAAAAACATCTTATAATGAGTAATCATCAAATTTGTTCATTTGCTTTCATTGTTGTCAGGTCGGATGGCGATCATTCAGAGCCAGAATTAGATAGAGGACCTAATGCTGCAAAATACATCTTAGAACGCATGCAGCAAGTGCGCAATGACTGTTCGAATAATCTAGACTTATCCTGAATCAGAATGGCACCTGAGACCAACAAACACTGAATGACTCAGCCACACAATGTTGGATTTTGTGGTTTAAGACTAACGCCCGCCCAAGAGTGTAAACCCCACAGTAAGAGACCATGATCACATTAGTGGACGTTTAGAGGTGCAGCGCACAGTAAATTGCAATCTTTCATTCAACTAAAGTTTGATCCAAAGACTGGAAGCGCTTGCCTGTATATCTTTCAGAACTTGCGAGTTACGGACTCTCATCTAATAAATGAACGCAGTGGACGATGCTTCAGCGTGTCCCATGCATTGCACAAGTCATCAGAAAAGTACATGTGCTTTAACCTAATAACATGTCTTTTTATGACTCTAATGCAACAACATGAAGGGCTCCATTTAGAGGCACTGGTATTCCCTTCAAGTCCCCTGCCCAATACAGAAGAATATTTTGACTCAAACATCTTGGTAGAAAGGCGTTTAACCTTAATGAGTACATGAACAGTCGGGAAAGGTTTGAACGAAGATACACTTCCGCCTAAAGGCCGTTCTTTTCATAGTCTTAGAGGAAGGACATCAGTGATTCAGATTACCAGCATGCTCAAGATGCGTGGCAAAAGTAGAAGTGTAAAACGATGGGAACTATCAGACTCCTACTTGGATGGCTGACGTTTGTTTGTTGGGCGGACGTCTTTGAAAATTATAGAAAGACCCTGCATGAAACATATTGCCTGGATCCTGCGCATTATATTTCTGCGCCCGGGATGAGCGGGGAACGCTTTTCTAAAGTTTACTAAAGTACAGATTGATTTATTTGTCCTGACCTACAACCATGCAATCAGATGATGGAAAACGATTGCGTGGGGAATTAGTATGGCGTCGCATTCATTACGACTGTAAAGCAAACACAATAACTTGGACGACTATGATCCGGTAAAAGGCTAAACTATCTCAATGAATTTAGACTCAAACAATCTTATGGTTGGCAATGGCGCAATCACTTCATACGTATCTTCAAGATGTACAACAGGTAACGAATAATACTCAAAAAGGCATTAAAGTGGATGAACAGTTTTAACGCCTGATCAGCAGCGTGGCTTAATTCCAGAAGTTGAACTTAGAATATCCGCATAACTCCATGACCTGCATAATGACTACCCATTAGCAGCAGAAAGTCAAAGATGGAACCAAGAGAACCACAAAACTTGTCCTAATCTTCGAGGCAAAAAAAAGTATGTCTGTCTTACAGACTTCTTACAATTTTTATTTAAGACATGGTTTAAGTTAAAACTGTTCATCGTATAATCGCTTTTGATCACGAACAGTCATGAAACCATACATCATGAAGAACACTGATCTCAGAACTAAATCCAACAGATGCTCCAAAAAGACTTTTTCAAGTTGATGAACAACAGCTGCGTTGGAAAGACTAGGCGAATCCGCACAAGCGCAAAGATGTCAGATTGGTCACCAAAGAGAACGAAGCAATTAAGCTAACTTCAAAACCTAATTATCAGGACTTTAGAAATTTCATGATCATCTTTTTGGCATACGCTGATGAAAAAAAAAAAGTCAAATTAGACAAACCTTATATAATTGGTTACTGTTTTAAGATTATCAAAGCTCTGAATGTTAGGAGTTTCAGTATGACTACTTAAGCCTCGTATCCCGAGACCAAGAAAGTACTTTTTACACAGATACAGATAGTTTTGTTATAATATCCCTACTGAAACATCTATAAAGACATGAAACCGAAGTGGCTAAAGAGCGAGTGGATGGTATCGACACGTCCGATTTACTCCAAAGATTCGCCTTTGCATTCAATTACTAACACGAAGGTTTTAGGAAAGAGAAGAAGAATTACTGGAAAGGTGATCAAGGATATTAGGGGATCAGGTCATAAATGTACCGTATTTCGAGCCAGGAGAAAATCATTAAGAATGCAACGGAATATCTCGCACGGTGTGCCGTCAAACATATCACATGACAACAACAAAGAAGCATGGGTTTGGCAATAAGACTTTTCATCATGACAACGTAAAACTGCGATCTAATCTACATGAGACCAACACAACAGTAGTAACAAAGAAGACATTAGTTAGAACAAACTCAAAACGGGTGTTTGTTAATCCCAAGTTTTCATATGCAAATGGCACTGGAGAACCGAAATTAATTAAAGCGGAACTGTGTCCTGGCGGAATTATCTGCAGTTCTTCTTTCACAAAGATCTTTTGAGGAGCTGGTTGTTTTGTTGTGTCCAGTTTATCGTAAATAATACACGGGCGAATTCATTTTTACAATTCTTTTTTATTTCATATGATCAATACTCCCAATTGGGATCGTGCCCTGAGCGAGTGTCCCCTTCTCCTTCCCCGTAGAATAAAAGGTCCCTTACTTTCCAATCCAATGGTAATAGTTTGCCGGATGAAGACTCTCTTCAACAACATTTATTGTTTTTTCTTTGATTGCGTGTCACTGGTTTTTAGGGCCCTTTAAATTCTTTCATGATTCATTGCGCGCAAAACTGAGGCAGGCTTCGAACCCATTCTGTGTTGCGAGAATTGTCATCAGCTCTCTGAGATACTGGTAGGAGAAAAGTCTTTCGGCTAACTGTTTGTTAAGTTTTCAACTAAAGCCTGTGATCTGTGAACTCCCCAGGAATGCCTCTTCTAATAGTTTAACTCTGTGTTTTAAACAATAATTGATCAGGGGGGGGGACGTGCCTTTAAAATTCTTTTCCTCATCAACTTGAATCATGCGAGGGTAAGTTTAAGGGGCCTCGTTGGTATATCAGTTGTATAGCAACAGCAACAGCAGAACACTCTTTTGTGTTAATGGTTCCGCATCTTTGTAACTGAAGCTATGTCAATGGACTGTGAGTGCGTACTTAAATCTTTTTTTCGTCTACATCCTATCAGAGGGTAAATATAGAAGTCCATTTGATGGTGTCGTTTTGGAGTTGTATTGACAAAGTGTGGGCTCTGGATTCGTCGAAGGGGCAGTAAATAACTTTGCCCAAATCGCTTGTTTAGATAACCATTCTTTTGCTGCTAGTTCACTGACCCCCCGCCGCTTGGCTTAGCTTTTTAATTGCTGTGATGCCCTTCCCATATCCTTTGGGCGAATAATAGATTTGTTCATTTTATTATTCAGCCAATATTAGTGCAACAAAATACACAACAGGTGCAATACCACGACAATAAACGCGATTTCTTGCATCTTTTGTTTTTCTGATGTTGATAAAAGTCACTGAATTTGGGGGTGCAATGTCTGAACGTTTGCCTGTTACTAGATAATATTCATTTATGCTTGGTCAACATTTTTAAATGGGTAAGCGCATGCCCTGTTCTTTCAGGGTGTCATTAATAAAATCTAACTGCTCAAGTCTCCTGCTTTTTCATAGGCTCTTGTGCAGCTGCTAGTTCCTCATTAGCTTTGTTATGTCTTTTTTCTCTCGCTGTCCATCCCAGTTTAACTAAATGCGAAATTACTCGCTAAAAGCACCGCAGTCACCACAGCAGGCCCGCCTATCATTATTGCGAGTGGAAGCCATTTTTTATAAATGTAATTTTTTTCCACATATTTATATTGTCTGGAATTATTCCTTGCTTAACGAGAAATCTTTCTTAGCAACCGATGCGGCAATGATAGCAATCAGCTTTGGCTGAATCTCAAAGTCAAGTTTGCCAAGATCTGCTGGTTTAATTCTTAAACAAGCTTTTACCGAGCCTTGAGTATCCTACACTTAGGCCTCCATAACAGCAGAATGGTATACCAAGGTTGGCAATAGATTTATCGGGTGCTCATTTTTATAAAATAAAATAATTATAATTTAATAACAAACATGAACAGCGATGATCTCCTACAGCTACAAGGCAGCCTCAACCATCCTGAACTTATGAAGGACCAAGCTGATTACCAAGCTATATATGCCCAAAAAGGAGAGGCTGTAATTTTAGCAGCATGTGGAAAAACAAAACATTTTTTTTTTTTCCTCTGAACTGAATTCAGCGCATAGAACAGATCACCAATGTCGCCGAAGACATTTTAAAGTATCATAACAGGTATGAGCGCACTGGGTCTAGAATGGTGAAAAGTGTGGGCAAACGGTTCTTAGTTTGGTACACTAAACTAGTCAGTAGATTTGGCTCCCATTGATTCTGAACAGGATCTTACGTATATGATTTAAAAACGCAAGATCCAGTTTTAACAAAGTTATTTAGAGTCCTCTAGATGTGATTATACTACTGATTTGAACATTGTTATCGGCCAGCATCAATGGGATTATAACTTTTAATCATACAGATTTTTGTTTCCCTTCAAAATGAACGAGCTGAAACTCATCAGAACCAGAACACACTGAACAGGTGGAGAAAGTAACCAAGCTAAAAATCACAGAAAAACGCAGATCAGGTGGAGACCATTAAAAAAAAATCCAGGGCGTGTTGAAGCAGGAAAAAACTAGCAGAGTGGAACAGAACCAAAAAAAATGAATTTTACGAATATACTCACATCATGAAAACATAACACCGCCAACAGCCAGAACAAGTTGACGCTTCAATGCCAGCTATAAAAACTCCATGTGATACAAGGGCCCCCCAAAGTCTTCATGGAATATTGAACTTAAAACTGTTGCCATTTTTTGGCGCCATTGCTGCTTGTTGGGGGCAGTTTGCGGCTATAAAATATAGAACCGATGGCTACAGAAACACCAGCAATCAAAAAAATCTAACCCATTAAATACAGAAAGAGACAACTGCAACGCCAAAAACCGCCAAAAACAAAGCAATCATTTTTGATCATTTCAAATGGAATAATATTTTAAATTTTTTTAATAAAAATAGATCATGGCGTATATAAAATGATGAAAAGTCAATAAATAAGACATGGAGTCTAATATAAAAGACATTTCCATAGACCAGAATTTGGTAAGCAATTGTGGTTGCTTCGGTTGTAAAAACTTCATAAGAATCTAATGCAGAAACGCTGAGCCAGACATTCTCAACGATGACGCGTTTATTGAGGCTGTGTTACTATATAGACATCTACTAATTTAAGATAAAAACATAGATTGTATTTTTTTGGATAATTATAAGAACTTGGTTGTACTTAAAGGATGACTTAGTTATGATCTTGAGGTTGACTTAATCAAGAACTTAATCATGACCTCTTATTAAGAACTTAAGTAACTTGGGCAATGACTTAAGGACAAACTTGAAGAATGAACTTAAGTAAGAACTGAGGAAGACTTAGAAGTGACTTGGGTAACTTCAGTTAAGAACATGTGGATGACTTGAGTGTGCATGCGTGGGGTGGGGGTGGGGGACGTGCGTGCGGGGGTGGGGTGGGGGTGTGCATGCGTGGGTAGGACAAAACACAAACAACCAACAAACAACAAACAAAACAACACCCAAACTCACAATAGACAGTCCAGGGGTGGGGGTGAGGGACTGCGTGCGGGGGGGGTGGGGGTGGGGGTTGTGCATGCCCGGGGTAGGACAAAACACACAAACACCAACAAACCAACAAGAAGTGAAACTACTAGGTGGCCACTTCTGCTTTGTGACTACAACAGGCTGTGTCTTGGCCCCAACCTCAATCAACTATCCAAGTGATCATATGTGAATCACTTGGCCTAGTTTGTGGCCGCTGAGCTTAGCCGTGCTGCCGCGCTTTGCAGTTCACGTGACATATATGATCCACTTGGCCTAGTTTGCAGGTGCTCGTGCTGACGTCAATAGCGGCAGGCTGCTTGCGCTTTGCAGGTCAAGTGATCACATATGATCACTTGGACTAGTTGCTGTGGCTCCTCCTTTCTCAACCAGGCTTTGCAACTGGCTTTTGGCAGAGTTACAGCAGTAATTGCTGTAGCCAAGCTTTATGGCGGCTCTAATCGCCAGTATAGTACACCGTCCATTGTATATATTTGGAGCATTTATATGCAGAGAAGTGCTGGCCACACACTAACTCCTCTCATACTGGTAGCTGACTGTAAGGTCTGCCTAACCCGATCTAGTTTTGTTGCCAGAAATTCGAAATCGTTATCCATTTGCATAAGTTCCTAATAATGGTTTTTGGCGTTTTGCTACACAGTTCATTTATACCAGATTCCTAGCTTATAAATTATAAAGATAGTTGTAAAAACATATTGAAAACTGAAATAAGTTTACTGGCATATGAAATCAGACAGCCCACCTGCGCCTCAAGAAAATGAACCCATGGTTTGTGATGCTTTTTTGCTCTTTCAAACATGGCTTTTGCTGCTCAAGCCAGCGCCCAACTATCAACGCGTGATGAATTGGTTTTGACATTTTATTTGTTTTTATCAACATGCGTCCGCTTTTTAAAAAAGAAGCATCTCATCAACAGGTAAACACTTATTATAATTAGCCTCATCTTGTTCGGTAATGTCATTTTTCCATTCTTGAACCAACAAACCTTGAGATAGTCGTTCATATTCCAAAGCATCGTTCACTTTTTTTCTTTTTTTCGCCACCCTCTAGGAAAGCAATACTACTTCTTTTTCGTTTCGGCGGTAACGAACATGCTTCCCCTGATTCTGTTTTTTAGACCAATACTCTAACATGAGTTAAAGGAAAAACTTGTGATCTTGAATAGCACAATTCTGTTTCCTCAGTAACCGAGATCGCCATTTTAGAATAACACACCAAGCCCATACACAGCGCAATAAAACGTCTTATACCAGTCCGGCAGCAATAGAAGACTGAAAACCGGTGTTAGTTACTAGTCATGTGAGCGCTGTAAAGATGATGTCATATTTGCAATGGGCAAGCCCGCGTGAGGGAGTGGGGTGAGGGGCGGAGCGGGCGGCAGTAGTGATTTTTTAGTCCCCCCTCTCAGTTTGTCGGCAGGTGTGAGCCGCGCGCGCGCGTGTATGAGTGTCTTCTGTGCCCATGTTGTGGTGGTTGTTGTGGGTGTGTGTGTGTGTGTGTGTCATACACTCCTCTCTCTCTCTCTCTCTCTCTCTCTCTCGCTCTCTTCTCTGTCCTGTCTGTTCTGAGGGCAACTTAACCCTTAACTTGTCAGGTTTTCTCTCTCTTCTCCCCACAGCCTGTAATTAACATACCGCCAGTAATCCGGATAGCCCTAGTGCAACCCCACCGTGTATATGCGCGTTCAGCCACAAACTGCTTTATCCCTGCTTACTCTATGGAATGTGTTCAGTCCTGCAGACTTTCTTCTACCTACTCTCTGAAAACTTTAGTAAATGTAGATTGAAAACGGATAACCCTGCGCAGTATGTTGTTTGTAGATAATCGTTATTTTTGGTTATTGAAGCCCTTACTTGTCAGAGAACAGTAATATGCATGATTCTAGTCACTTCGCCCAAAAACTGGTTGAGGGTGAAAGTGGCGTAGAACAGACATTTCCCTGTTCTCTCCTCGAGAATACTGTGGAAAGTGTCTTTCACAAATGGATTAAAAATGGATTACACGATTAGAAAAAGTCTTAATCGGAAGGGCACACACA
>JAFLJL010014744.1:0-15000 GCA_018398815.1 Conus ventricosus | reverse complement strand
TATGATCTTAATATCCCACCATTGTGAAGAACGACGAACAACAACGTAAGGCGTTTAACG
The DNA here is from genome assembly GCA_018398815.1 of Conus ventricosus. Taxonomy (NCBI): domain Eukaryota; kingdom Metazoa; phylum Mollusca; class Gastropoda; order Neogastropoda; family Conidae; genus Conus; species Conus ventricosus. Next base: position 14,940 of record JAFLJL010014744.1, on the reverse strand, counting down.
TCTAAGTTTTTGCAGCTAATATTAATTCCTTTTATAAGGTCACACTAACGCCCACAACCCCATCCCTCTCCACTTCTTAAAGACAGAAATTTCAAAAGACAGTGTGAACTGTCTCCCTAATTTGCTGCTTGGAAAGAACTGTAATTTTTGAAGAAGCTTTTTTTTACAACTGTTTCTTTTTCTGTGGAGGATGTACTGCTTTTTTCATACGGCGTTATTTCGAATTTCTTGCCGACTATTGTCGCCTCATAAGACTTACATGTAAAGGGCCAGAGTTTGAATGCTTTTCCTTAAACTTTTTTGAGGACTGGCTAAAATTTGTGTAAATGGCTTAGTATTCAAATCTTTATTTCCCATTCTAAATATGGTTCTAAAGTGCCAATTTGAGGTCAGGTTTTCGAACTATTTTATATTCATACTGGCCAACATTATGTGCCTCTAGATTACGGCAGCTGTTCTAGTTAGAAACTTTTTAAAACTGTCGCTAACCTCTTTGCGTTTAAAAATTCACCATCTTTATTGTACTCAAACCCATACAAAGTGCTATCTCCACCGTTCTGTTCAAAGTCCGCAAACCGTCAGCAATGTCTTGTTAATTTTCTAAGGTTATACACCTCACAGGGCGCTAATGTAATCCGGTTCATCTGGCCCACGAGACATTATTTTTTAGTAGGCGTATTATTTTATTTCCAACACAATGGGGCAGGTTATCACATATTACGACTTTCCCCGTTCTTGTCTTTGATTTTTATATTTAATGATCCGACCCTCCCACAAACTAATCTTTACTGTAAATTAGGGAATTGTATAATTTCAAATCGCAATATCAGCTTGTCCCTACGGCAGAGGTCTAAAACAGTTGAGGGCCTTCATCATATAAGTTTTCATCAGTGCTAGCTCATCCTAATGACATAGCGTAATGAATGTAAAAGCCAGATTGGAGCGGACTTTTCCCCCTCAAACGTAGTTTCAATCTGGCGAACACTAAACTATGAGGGGGTAATTTGCTAGTTGTAAAGCCTAGCATTTTAGCTAGCTCTTTATCAAAATCGGAGTATGCTTCTTCGGTTGAATGTTAAATATGTTTTTTAGATTTGCATTGTAAGTTTCAGAGTATTGTCTAAGTTTACGCATTGCTTCTTTTAGTGAGCAAAACCCGTATAAACCCATCAGGTATTGTACTGTTTAAACGTCGTTTGTTTTCTCCTTTCCATATTTTTGTAATCTTAGTATTCCCCTTGGCTTTTTAGTTATATTAACCATACAACTTTGTAAAATATTCATGAAGTGCCACCATTTTGTCCTCCGCATTTGTTTTTCAACAGCATGTTCTAAAAACGACGGACGGTCCTTGGGGTTGTTATTGTTACAAACATTTTTTAAACAGAATAAAAATGAGTGCAATCAAAATATACTGATGCAAAATATTCTGGTTGGCCCACTAACAATCTTAAAAAATATAGCAAACTGATACTCTTGAGACATTGGCTTGGACCCAAACTGTGCCTCTTTCATAAAAAGTAGAGTACTCTCCCATTGAAGAGCTATCTTAACCCCCCTATTGAAAAAGAGCACATCCAAAATCGTGTTTAGTCATTCCGATGCAGTTTTATCAGAACCCGTTACACTGTAGGCTGTGGCCTTGTGCATTCAACAGGGAGTGGAGTGGCGTATGCTAGATTCATTTAAATCACCTGATCCATTGGTTGGGTCAGTGTAAAAACCGATTTCATTTCTATACACCTACAACGTAGTTTGGCTGAATTGCAAAGCGACAGGGCCAAATGACAAACCGTTTCTAATCACTCAGCAACAGAATAGACAGAAGGCCTTGTGAAGGATTCTGTAAACGATTCAATAGTAACATTCAAGACAGACTTTAGAGACAAAAGTTGGAATCATCAATCATGCAAAAGGCTCAATTATTTTCAGGGCAAACGCACAGAAAGTATAAACTTGGACCGGCCTCTCCTTTCAAATTGTTGAGAGGGGGAGCCCTGGTCCATAGAGCCAAGACATCAAAACAAGCATGGACCCAACGATTTTTATCATAGGAAACACTTCTAAGGGGCCGCACAGGGCGGGAATAGATCGAAAAAAACGACTCTATTCGGACTTACGTTTTGGTGTTGCTAGGTTCGCAAGCACAGCAAGATCGAGCATAACTGATCCTTCTACTGGATTTGAACGCGCAAAAACAATACTTAGACAAATTTAGAGGAACGCCATTAATTCTGACAGTGATTTACCTTCAAGGTATTAAAAGATACCAAAAGGTTTTACAATACGCAAGATCGAAAGTAGACTTTGTCTGTTTGCACTGGTTTTACATGCTGCCTTCCTGACCCAGACTCAAGTAGGGAATAAAATAAACTATAATCATGAAATTCTTATAGCAGGCAATGATAGAAGGTTGGGAAAAACGACATAAATTCTGATCCAGTAATATACAAGCAGTAAACAAACACCCAAGATTAAGTCATCTAAATTCCCGAGTCCAAACCCCCAAAGTCATTGAAGACTCAGCAAGCTCGCAGACTCGTTCGGCCGATGACCCATGGAATTTGAAAAGACAGTGCTTGTTCTTGGATTAACTGGGCCCGAGGATTACTTGGTCTTATCTACTAAAAATTTAACCCACTATTACGAGAACTAAGACCTAAATGCTCGGCGGGGCCATAAAGCCAACTACTTTGCCTTGCAGTAGACAAAAGCCAGCTAACAACATACCCCCAATTACCCGGTAAAAGCGTCACGGCTTTACTGGCTAATTTTTTTAATAAATCGCAAGATGAGCAAGGCTGTTTTTTTACCCAGGATTTATCACGGAGGCCGATGGTGGCGGAGGGCACTGGAACTTTGCCCTCCACCCACCCCGCCTGTAATAGCCATCAACCAGTGTAACTTATTGGCAAATCTAAGGCAGTTATAACGCTTGCTATGTGGACCCCCGAGCTCTCTAAACAATGGATCTTATTCGTTCTGCTAGCGTAGCGCTTCATATAAAAATTTTTCGATAGTTTGCACTTATTCTATTTCTCTTTGAGTTCGAAAGGTTTGCGGTTAGTAGTCGTCACTTCTAGGCCTGGCTGAACTCTCTTGTTCAAGATCTTTAGGTCTTTGGGAGTGCTTTCTGTAAATCAGGCCCTAAGTTGGCGTCAATCAGCCTCAACAAGTTTTTTCTTTTCTCGGTTTATAGGCCCATCTAGTTCACCTAGTTTTGCTAATTGTTTGGTTAATTTCGCCTCTGATGGTTCTCTTAAAGTACGATCAAGGGCTAATAATTCTCGCATAGGCAATGGAAATCATTAATTGTTTTTAACGCTGTTTCTTCTGAAAAACTGGGTGCTGCTTCTAGAGTAATAATTAAGTCGCCTGCTCTGATTGATTAATTCTTTAAGTTCCATGTTTGCATATTGGGTTAATCTTCGGGAGTTTCTTGTATGGTGTTTTGAGGTTAGCTACTGCCTCCGCCCTAAGTTCGGTCTAGCAATGCCAAGGCGATTTTGATCGTTCACACTGAGTCCCTATTTCTAATGAACCCACAGCTAAAAACTTTTGATGGGTCGGGTTTAGTTGTAAGCCGAACACGTTTGCCACTTGATCGGTTTTTTACAGACAAATGACCATCATTCAAATGCAAATCATTTGGGTCTATAAAAACGGAGGTTTCTTGGCCTAACTTTAGTAAAATGGCTTCGACCGTAAACTTGCTGTTAATTCACGCTGCAAGTGAGAGCGTTGAGGCGATGCTGTGTCAAAGGGATCATTTCACTCATGCGTCTCCACGTCAAAAAACATCATATTCTTCTTCGCCGTCAATTCCGCCAAATTTATAAATAATTAACTTTTAGTGTGCTTCATAAAAATGCCACACAAGCTCATTGATCGATTCTTGACCCGAAGAAAAACAGAAAGAGCCCCAGGCGTGAAGGGAAATATGCGGAATATTACAGTTTCAAATAATATCCAGCTACTATTATGCAGATCAAATCTTACGTCAAATTTCCCAGACCTAGGAGCGGAAAGTGATTGTTCCAGGCTCTGCGCGTCTTATTCCAATACGCTCGAATTCCACAACAACCCAAACAGGACAGTTGTACAGAATTTGGACGGGCAATCGTTAAGAAAATTTTTCTATAAAACTTGAGGGCAAGAAATATTTTATCTTACCACAATGCAGACATATTTTTAACCTATTCTGATCTATGGCTAACCGGAATTGAAAGGGAAGATCTTGCGTTTTCAAAGAATCAGCAATGGAAGAAGCACTAAAACCCTTAGAAAGGCGCGGAACTCGCCTCAGTGCCTAAAAGCAGCTAAAGGCTTTAGCTGTAAGGTTAGCGTAGGTAAGCGAGTTTCATTCCTTAGATTTTGAGGTGTTAAAAGCGCATGCGCCATACTTTCAGGAGCATTAAAGACAGACTGTCATATGAAATAACCTTTAACGCTACAAACGTGTTAATTAGATTCAACAAACACCGAAGCAAAAGTAAAGCATTTCTGACATCACGTGTAGAGTTTGACGTTGTTTTAGCAACCCTAATTTAGCAAGGCTGATTGGAACAACAATATCCAATCAAGATTAGCAATATATACGAAAAAGTGATTTCATACAACAATACCTAGAAGCAGGGCCAACACTATATGGAATTTTAAGTATTAGGCGTCTCCAGCAAGATCGCTAAAAAGGTATTTTATTGCTGTGCGAAGATGATGAACCGTGGTCAAAAGAGGAAAGTGAAAAGTGTTTTTATTAATTTAATTCCAAAAATACGAAAGTACAATGTTCGATTGAGGGTAGTCCTAACCAAAGCCCGCTAGCGGGCTTAAACCTTATCAGCATTTTGATGAAATAAGAAAACTGTATTGGGGGCGGGAGGTGTAGAAGTCCAACAGTAGACCTTGTGTCTAAAGATTTACTTCTTCCAATGTTAGGCTTGATGGATTATTGCACAACACAATCCTGTTTATGATTGACCCTAAGGTCAACGAGGATAATCAGTTACATGGAAGCGGAGAACTGTGAGAGACGTAATAACAATCAACTTGATAAAGAAGAAGGGAAGCAGATAAACCGCTTAATGTACATTTTTTTTTATGATATGATGCGCACTGAATATTGAAGCGAACAGATTAGAAACTGTAGATACTAAATTATTTTATCATGTTATAAAAAGCATGTCTGTTCAGGTTGATCCAAATTGCCTACAGCGCCCGCCAAAAGATAGAGATAGCAGCAAGTCGGCTTGTTTTATAGAAACCCCTGAAGTAAAAACCTTCAGAATTAACAAACATTTCACAAATGCAAACAACAACGAGAGCAGGACCTTGTCAAAATACAGCAAAACCCAATCTGAAGTATTCCTGCTGCCTTTAATGCTGTTACATATGTTAATACTGTAGCATCGACTATAATCGCTCTATCAGCAGAAGAGTGTTGGTCTCTTAGCAACGGGCATAGCGCACCCGCAGCTTTACCTCAAGGAGGTTTGTCTTTAGCTCTTGGCCTTGTTCATAGCTGTAGTGCTTGCCAGCAAAAAAATAAAAATAAACTAAACTCCAAAACACACAGCTATGGTTCCAACTAATAACAGCTAAACTTAGCTCGTTTAAAATGACAATAAAAAAAGCGCATTTTGACTCAAACATCACGGTTAAGAATTTAATCGGTTTTACAGCCGATTTTGGATGCCTACAAAAAGACAAAAGTTTGAATCTTCAAAAGAAGGCGGTGACCAAGTTTTTTCTCAACAGAGCCTGACCCCCGAGCAGATAAAAAAGGAATGCTTAAAAAAATTAAACGTGACTTTAAACTCATGTTCTAAACAGCTCAAAGTAACAACACCGAAGGGTGTTTATCCTTTAGTTTATGAGTCCAAGCGCAAAAAGACCGTTGAAATGATTCTGATAAATATTTTTTTTTAATTTACATAAAAATTTGGCTTAGAAAAGAACTCAACATGGCTAAGATATATGAAGGCAAGACGAATTTATGTAGAATAGCTTGAAGAGAGCGTTTTATCAGAGCACTGAAATGATATTGATCGAGAAGTCATTGTCCAGACAAACGTGCGGGCAAGCGTTGTACATGCAATTTCTCTAGTTCCAAGTAAACTACTAATAGACCCGCCAGTTAAAGTAAATTTAGCTGTTTTTAATCGACTATTAACAATAAATGAAGAAAATCTAGAATCCTGGGTCTCGACTAAACAACAGACGGGTTCTTTCTCATACGACTTAACACCCCGTTTGGGCAGACAACTCTTACACAGTTTTGACGCTGCGCTGAAGAAGCCAAAATGAGAGGCTCTGGTTGGGCAGAGGCGAAGTCTTAGAGATCAGATTAAAACAGGCTAATATGCGCCGATTGTTGTAAGGCTTCCATTCCACTACCTCCAGCATCAGTTGCCTAAAAGAGCAGTTCTAAACATAAAGGAATACAAGAAACAACAAATGTTTTATGGTGGTGTGTTCTTGCAAGCTGCATCACGCCCGGCAAAAACGCAGAGAGAAGTGACTAACTATCACCACCCGTACATCAATGATCTTTAAACTTTAGTGGGGTGACCTGTCCTGTTAGTGTAACCAAAGTTGATCAGTGTTGAAGAGCAAAACAAACCAATAACTGTCAATATCTAAACATGGATGAGAAAACATATTGGTGCCAATTAAAGTGTCCAAAACAGTCCCAAACAACGATTGGCGAGCCAGACAAATAAACAGTTGTCCCCCCCTTACTACTGATTCTTTCACCAGACGGGGCTACCGCATTACACATTGATACGACAATAGTAGACCTAAGGCAGCATACTTCAAAAGATCATGCAAACTAGAATTCTGTAGAAAATGTTTAACAAGACGCCATCTGATTCAAGCCGCGAGTGGAACATATAAAAACATGTCAAAGTTCTGTAGCTGTAATACAAGAACTAATTACGGCGCCCCGCCAGGATCCTAAAGTTAGTTGTAGAACTGGAAAAAACTGCAGAACATTCTCCATACTTAGTTTACGCAGACTTCGAGTCGCTTATTGTTTCCTTATGAAGGGCCAGCGCCACAAAAACTTCGAAAAACATGCTTAATGAGTAATCATCAGATTTTGTTTCATTTGCTTCATTATGTTAGTCGGATGGCGCCCATTCAAGCCAGAATTATAACAGAGGGCCCACATGCGGCTAGAAGATTTTACAGCGCATGCAGCAAGTTGGCGCAATGACCGTTCTAATAATCTAAACTATCTGAAATCATAATGGCGCCTGAAGACCAACAACAGTATGAACTCAGCCACACATGTTGGATTTGTGGTTAGGCCTCTCATCTAACGCAGAGAATCCAAAAGTAAAGAGCCCATGAATCACATAGCGGAAATTCAGAGGAACGGCGCATAACATGCTATCTTCAACTGAAAGTTTGATCCTAAGACCATGGAAGCTGCTCCGTGTATTCTTTCATAACTTGCGAGGTTACGACCCCCCACCTAATAATGAAAGCAGTGGACGAGCCTTTCAGGTAGCATGCCATTGCACAGGTCATCAGAAAAGTACATTGTTTCACTTTAAATAACATGTCATTTTAAGACTCTATTCTATGCGCACATGATGTGTTCATTAGATCACTGGCCATGTCCTTAAAGTCCAGCCCAATAACGGAAGAATAATTTTTGCCCAACTCTGTAGAAAGGGCGTTTACCCTTATGAGTACATGAACAGTTGGGAAAGGTTTGATGAAGATACACTTCCCACCTTAAGGCACGTTCTTTTCCTAGTCTGAGAGAAAGGACAACAGCGACTTACCGTTTACCAACATGCTCATGATGCGTGGCAGAGTTAAGTGTACAACGGATGGGAGACTAACATGATACATACTTGATGGCTGATGTAAGTTTGTTGGCGGACGTCGTTGAAAAATTATAGAAAGACCTGCATGAAACTTTACAGTTTGGATCCTGCGCATTACATGTCTGCGGCCCGGGATGAGTTTTGGGGATGGCTTTCCTTAAAGTTTACTGGAGTCTAATTGATTTATTGTCCAATTTACCAATGCTTCAGAATGATTGAAAACGGGTTGCGTGGGGGAATAGTCGGGGCGTCGGGCAGCCATTACTGTAAAGCAAAAACAAATACTAGATCCTTAGGAACCAGTAAAAGGTCTAATCTATCTCATGTATTTAGATGCAAACAATCGGTATGGATGGGCAAGGGCGCAATTCACTACCATTACGGTAACTTCAAGAGGTACACAGGTACAAATAATAGCCAAAAGGCATTAAAGGTGTTGAGCAGTTTAACGCCTGATCAACAGCGCGGTTTTCATTCTAGAAGTTGACTTAGAATATCCTCAGGAACTTCCATGACCTGCAGTAATGACTATCCATTAGTAGCAGCAGAAAGTCCTAAAGATGGATCCATGAGAACCACCCAAACTTGTCCTAATCTTCGAGCAAAAAATTATGTCTGCCAATACAGACTTCTACAATTTTATATTAAGACATGGTTTAAAGTTAATCAGCTGGTTTCATCGCATAATTGCCTTTTGAATCAGAACAGTTCCTGAAACAAACACATGAAGAACCCGGATCTCAGAACTAAATCCACAGATGCTTCTGAAAAAGACTTTTTCAATGCTGATGAACAACAGCTGTTTTGGAAAGACTATTGAGAATCCGCCCAAGCGTAAAGGTCAGATTAGTCACCAGAGAGAACCGAAGCAATTAAGCTAACTCAAAACCACAATTATATCCAGACTTTATAAGATTTCACGATCACCTTTTTGGCATAATGATGAAACAAAAGAAAGTCCAAATAGACAAACCGGTATTTATTGGGTTTTACTGTTATAGAATTATCCAAAGCTTTTGATGTTAAGTTTTCTTTATGACTACTTACGCCCTTGTATCCTGAGTCCAGAGTACTTTAACACAGATTCAGATAGGTTTTGTTATAGATATTTCCTACGGAAGACATCTATAAAACATGGAATGGGAAAGTAGCGAAAGGATGCGAGTGGATGGTACGACACGTCCGATTGATCCTAAAGACTCGCCTTTTACATTTCAATGACTAACAAGATAGGTTTTAGGAAAGATGAAGGATGAATTATCTGGAAAAGTAAAGCAAGGAGTAAGTGGGTTAAGTCAAAAATGTTACAGTAATTTCTAGCCAGAGAAAACCATCAAAAAGCAAAGGGAAATATCTCGCAGTGTTGTGCAGTCCAACTATCACAAGACAACTATAAAGAAGCATTGTTTGCAATAAGACGTTGCCACATGACAACGTAAACTGCGATCTATACTACATAGATTCAACACAACATGTACCAAAGAAGTCATTAGATAGAACAAACACAAACGGGTGTTTGTGTAATCCAGAGTTTTTCATAGGCAATGGGCACTGGAGAACCGTAATTAATTAAAGCGGAACGAGTCGGTGGGATTATCTGCAGTAGTCTTCTTCCTGTCACAAAGATCTTGAGGGGCTGGCTGTTTTGTTGTGGGTCGTTTCTCGTAAAGAATCCACGGGCGGGTTTCCAATTTTAACAATTCTTTTTAATGTCGTACGGGTCAACACTCCAAATTGGAGATCGTTGCCCGAGGCAGTGTCCCCTCTGCTTCCCCGGTAAATAAAGGTACCTTACGTTTAAAGCCAAACGGTAATAGTTATGCCCGGGTGTACTGGAGTCTGCAGCAACATTTATTGTTTTTCTTTGATTGCGTGTACTGGATTAAGCCCGTTAAATTCGCAGTATTCATTGCGCGCAAAACTGAGGGCATCTTCTAACCCATCTGTTTTTGCGAGAATTGTCAAATAAGCTCTCTGTGATACTGTAGGAGAAAAGTCTGTCGGCGAACTGCTTGTCAATGTTTTCAACTAAAGCCTGTGATCTGTAACTCCTGGAATGCCTCTTTTAATGGTAACTCATGTGTTTTAACAATAATGATTCACTTGCCTTTAAATTCTTCCATCATCGACTGAATCATGGCGAGATAATTAGTGGCCCTCGTTCGTTTGGTATATCAGTTGTATAGCAAACAGCAACAGCAGAAGCACTCTTAGTGTTAATGGCTCCGTATCTTGTATCGGAAGCCATGGTCCAATGAATGTGAGTGCGTACTTGAAATCGTTTTCGTCTAATCCAATCAGAGGGTAAATATAAAAGGTCCATTTGATGGTGTCGTTCGTATTGTATTAAACAAGTGTGGGTCTCTGTATTCTCCTAGGGGCAGGTAAATAACTTTGCCAAATCGCTTGTTTAGAGATAACCAGTCTTTTGCTGTTTGTTCACTGAACTCCTGCCGCTTGCTAGCTTATTTAAGTGCTGTGATGCCCTTCCAATAAATATCCTTTGGGCGAATAATAAATTTTGTTCCATTTTTAATCAGCCAATATTTAGTGCAACAAAATACACGACGTCAGACCAACGACAATAAACCCCGATTTCTTGCTCTTTTGTTTTGTGTCTGATGGTGATAAAAGTCACTGGCATTTTGGGTGGGGGCAATGTCTCCGATTGATGGCCTGTTACATAGATAATATGGTTTTAATTGGCTTGATCAACATTTTTAAAATGTGTAAGCTGCATGCCCCTGTCTTTTCCAGTGTGTCCATTAATTAAAATCAACTGCTCAAGTCTCTGCCTTTATAGGCGTCTTGTGCAGCTGCTAGGTGCTCCTAGATTTGTTATGTCTTTTTCGCTCGCCGTCATTCCCCAGTTTACTAAATGCGAAATAATTTCCTCTAAAAGCAAGCGCATTCACCACTAGCGCCGCCTATCATTATTGCGAGTGAAGCCATTGTTTATAAATGTATTTTTTTCTGTACATATTTATAGTGCTGAATATACCTTGCCTTAACTAGAAAATATTTCGGGGGTGGCAACCGAAGGCAGCAATGAGAGCACACAGCTTGCTGAATCCTCAAAGTCTAGTTTGCCAAATCTCGGGTTTAATTCTTAACAGCTTTTACAAACATTGAGTATCCAACACTTATCCTCCAAGAACAGCAGAATGGTATACAAGGGTAGTAACATTTTTTTTCGGTGCTCATTTTTTATAAAATAAAATAAGTATAAGTTTTTAAAAACAATGAACAGTGATGATCTCCTACAGCTACAAGGCTGCCTAAACCTTCCTGAACTTATGAATGACCAAGTTGATGATACAAGCTATTATGCCCATAAAGGAAGGCTGTATTCTTTGGCAGCATGTGGGAAAACTAAACAGTTCCTCGGAACTTGAATTCAGCATTGGAACAGATTCAACAGATGTCGCCACACACAAGACATATAAAGGTATCATAACAGGTATGAAGCGCAGTTGGAGGGCTAGAATGGTGAAAAGGGGGTGTGGGGCAAACGGTTCTTAGTTGTACACTAAACTAGTTATTAGATTTGCGCCCATTGATTCTGAACAGGATTTTATGTATGATTTAACGCAGGATCCGTTTTTAACAAAGGCATTAGGAGTCTCTAGGGTGTGCGCTGTATTACGAATTTGGAACATTGTTTATCGCCATTAATCAGGGATTAATAACTTTTAATCATAGAATTTTTATTTCCCTACAAAAATGAACGAAGCGGGAAAATCAGCAGAATCAGAAAACATGAGCAGGTGGAGAAAATAACCAAGCCAGAAAATCAGCAGAAAACGCTGAATCAGGTGGAGGCCAGTAAAAATCCTGGGCGTGTAGAAGCAGGATAAAAATTTTACAGACTGAACAGACAAACAAAATTAATGTTACAGAATATGACGCATCATAAAACATAAACAGCCGCCACGCCAAACAAGTTGATTCAATGCCAGCTATAAAAAACTCCATGTGAACAAGTGCACCAAAGTCTTCAGGAATATTGAACTTAAAATTGTTGCCATTTTGGCCGCCATGGCTGCTGTATGGGGGCCAGTTTATTACGTGTTTATAAAATATATAACCGATGGCAACAGAAACAAAAGCAATCAAAAAATCGTGAACCATAAATACAGAAAGAACAACTGCACGCCAAAACCAACCTGCCAATAACAAAGCATCAATTTTGATCCCATTTATATGGAATAAGATTGTAAATTTTTTTAATAAAAAATAGATCCTGGCGCATTATAAAATGATGAAGTCAATAAATAAAGAACCTGAGTCTATAAAAGACCATTTCCATAGACCCAAATTGTAATGCAATGCGGTTGCTTCGGATGTAATAACCTTCCTTAAATCTATGCAGAGAATCGCTGAGCAAGACAGCCTCAACGATGACGCTTTTTTGAGGCGTGTGTGTACTATAATAGACTTCTACGATTATATAAAACCATAGCTTGTATTTTTTTGATAATTATTAGATAACTTTTAATACGAACTTGGTTGTACTATTAAGGATGACTTAATCAAGAGTTATCAAGAACTTATTAAGAACTTACTAAGAACTTGATCAAGAACTTATTAAGAACTTATTAAAACCTAGGGATAACTTGAGAATGACTTAAGGACAACTTAGAAGTAACTTAGTAAGAACTAGAGAATAACTTGTTAAAAACTTAAAGGAACTTGAGTGGTGCATGCGTGGGTGGGGGGTGGGGCAGGTGGGGTGGGGGGTGTGCATGCGTGGGGGCAGACAAAACAAACAACAAACCAACTAACACACAATAGACAGTCAGGGGTGGGGTGGGGGGAAGTGCGGCGTGGGGTAGGCCAAAACACACAACAAACAAAATAGTAGAACTCCTATGGGCCACTTCTTGCTGTTGTGACTAAACAGGCTGTGTCTCGCAGCGCAACTCAATCAACCCCAATTGATCACATAGGGTCTTTGGCCTAGTGTGCCGCTGAGCTTTGCAGGTGCCTGCCCGAGCGCGTTTGCAGTTAACGATCACATAGGTCGTTGACCTAGTTTGGTGCCACCGAGCTTTGCTGGTGCTGGACGTCATTGGCGCAAGCGATCACATAGGGTTGTTTGGCCTATTTTTGCACTGCTCCTCTTTTTCCCCTCAAACAGGCTTGAAAAATGGCAGAGTTACAGCAATTCCTGCCGTAGCCAAGCTTTTATGGCGACTCTAATCGCCATAGGAGTACATCCGTCCTTGTTTATTTGAGCATTTATATGAAGAAAGTGCCGGGCCACACACTAGGCCTACTCCTCTCCATAACTAGTAGATGTACTAAGGTCTGCCTAAACCTATCAGATCGTTTGCCAGAACATTAAAAAATCCCCATTCAGTTGCATAAGGGCACACTTGAAGGGGCAGATAACTGGTTAGAATAAAAAAGTAGAAAAGTATACACATCTTCAATATACACAGATCAGCGTGCCCCATTAACACTGAATCTGTAGTTAACAATCAATCTAGTCTAATACAAACGGAGGAACAATACAACCGGTCTTGCTGCCGAGCGGTCACAAATTGGGAGTGTCCGAACGTAACAGTCTAGAACAGTCGCTGACGACCCCTGGCGCGCTGTCAACCTGAAATGCAATACGACCCCCTCACACACCCACCCCCTCACCCTGGCAATCCCATCCTCTCCTTTTATTTGATTTTTTTGTCCGCTTGCCGGCGGGCTGGTGTGAACGAAGGTAGCGCGTCGCGCTAGCCGTAAATTAAGCGGAGGATGCGGCCTCGTGGTCAAGCCTAACTGTTACACATAGTTTTGTAGTAGAAATTAGTCAGAATAAGTGTGGCGGATTTTATTAAAAATAGAAAACATATCACATCAATAGTCAAAACCGTATTAAAACTAGCTCCAATCATGTTTCATTGCCTTGAATCCAACAAACCTTTATGATAGTCCGTTCATTTCCAAAGCAGTAGTTCACTTTTTTTCGTTTCCTAAAAAACCAATCTCAATCACTCCGGTTTTTCACAACATGCAGTTAAAGTAAAACTTATGATGGCCTCGAATGAACAAACCTGTTCTTCAGTAACGTTTTAGGCCAGGGGTAATAAGATCACAAGTAAAACCAGTGGGTCACAACAGAAGCGCAAGTCCAAGGCAACAATGGCGAACCCAGTCGGTCACGCGACCAGCCTCGATGCGTGTGCGACGTGGCAATCATTTCTGAGCAATTGGGTTGGCACCCGGCCGAGTGTGCCTTCGTTTAAACAGCACAGGCTAGGTTCAAACCTGGGGCCGCGAGCCGTAAATTAAGTTATCAGATTTCAGCCACCGTGTACAAAGGTTTGTAGGTGGAAATTAGTCAGAAGAATGGTGCGGATTTTATGTCATGTAATTGAGAGAGAAGAGAGTGTGTGTGTGTTTGTGTCTGTCTGACCGCCTCTCTGTCTGTCTGTCTGGTCTTCTCTCTGTCCTCTTCTCTTCTCTTCTGTCGGTCTGGTCGCCGGTGATTCTCTCTCCTCTCGCTTACCGCCACAGAAAAAAGGCGGGCTTTTAGACCACTTTCGCCCAAAAACTCGGTGGATGGCAAGTGGTCAGGACTGTAGTGTTGCCCGTGTTCTCTACTAAACATAATTTTGTTAAAAAAAATGCTAGGGGGGGAAAAAGAGCTCGTTAATAATTCTGCCGTCATTAAACCAGGGACTTCAAAGCCTTAAAAAAAAAAAAAGGAAAGAAAGGGAGCGGAGTGACGTGGGGGCTAGAGGTGATGGGAGAAAATTTTGGACTGAATAAGAGGGCTTTAGAATGTAAACATCAATCCTTCAACGAGCACACGTGCGGAAAACAAAGTCCGTTAGACAAGGAGGACCAGTCATTCTATACCACCGGTCCGTGACTTTCGCTCGCCTGTTTCCGGACTCATCATGGGACCTCGGCGATTGTATTGGGGGGCCTGCCTTGACGCTTAATGGAGATATACCACACATGTGATTATGTAGTATTCTCGCCACCGAAGACTCAAAAACAAAGTCCAACGGTATTCCAAAGCATCCTTTTAGAGATAGTAACAGTGTCTATCTATCTAGCTAGCTATCTGTCTATCTGTCCATCCATCTATCTA
>JAFLJL010014743.1:10902-26539 GCA_018398815.1 Conus ventricosus | reverse complement strand
GTTGTTTTTTTTTCCCCAAACAGATTCTGCACGATGTACATGACACTCATGTTGCGATGATGACTACCTTTCGTAAATAATTTTGTCACCCTGTTATCCGTTTTCGCTCATCAAGTCATCCATCACCACCAAACGTCGTTTTGAACATCCCATTCTTCTACTTTGGGTAGTCCTTCGATAAAAGTGACTCCTTTCAAAAGATCATATCCAGACTGCCACTCTCCGTAACACCACACAATCTCATCGGGAGGTGGTGTCATTACTTCATGGATGTGATTTATAAACTTGTTGACCCAAACAGTTTTTCCACTTCCTGTTGGACCAGCAATCACACAGGTAAAGGGATGTTTCCACCTTGGATCCATAGCTTCTTCTGTTAGCGACCCACATGACATTCTTTTTTATTCCTGGTCTACGGATTCCCTGTCATCATCAGAATCATCCTAAGTGTCATCACCGCCGTCTCTAACACGTCTACGTACCACGCAGCAAAAACAAAACCACATCGATCCGCCACACACGCGCGCGCGCGCGCGTAGCAACACGACACACCCCCATCTATTTTAACCCCATTACGTCAGCAACCAAGAAAAACTTTTTTTTATCGAGCGTGACTCACCGTGACAAGAACACAAAAACAAAAACAAAAACCACGTGATCCGACGCCACCTGCCGTCACCTGCCGCGTTGCGCAACACCGGGGGAGGTCCACGCCGAGGTCCACAAAAAAGGCATGAAACGTCCCTTACCCTACTACTCTCCAGAGCACTCAACTTCAATTCTACTGTGTAGATTTTCACTTCGCATTTTCTTGGAAACAAACACCATAAGCAAGCGGGGAACAACTCTAACACGACATTCATCGGTATTCCTTTCTTCTCTCCCTGTTCTCGATTTTTGGTGGTTGTTTTTTTTAGCCATCCAAAAGTGGGGGGTGGGCGTACTCGGTACTTCACCCTTTGCACGGATTTTGCTCCAAAGTGGGGGGGTGGGCGTTTACAATGTTATGGGCTTATACTCGGTACTTTACGGTATATCTTCCTGAACAATAATAAAGGCAGACCCGTGAATCACCGCGATAAAAGAATAAACTAAAAGAGAGGAGGGAGGAACTGGGCGTGGAAAGGGTGGGGAGAGGGAGGGGGAAGAAAGAGGGGTGAAAAGGGGAAAGCCTCAAGTTTAATCTTGTGAAATTCAACTGTAAGTATTCACACACACACACACACACACACACACACACACACACACACACAACGCACGCACGCACGCACGCACGCACGCACGCACACAACACACACACTCATACACACACACACACACACACACACACACACACACACACACACACACACACACACGGGCGCGCGGCGCGCGCACACACACACACACACACACACACACACACACACACACACACACACACACACACACACACACACACACACCGGGGCTAATCCCAGACATTCAGTCCAGCCGGGTACATAGTTTTTAGTTTGTACCTCCGGAATCTTTCCCTCTGCTTGCGCACTGTATGGGCTGCTGGTCCTGTCGCCCCGATCTGCTCAATCACGGTCACTCTCAGGCCGTCCAGATGGTGGTCTGTGCTGGTCCTGTCGCCCCGATCTGCTCAATCACGGTCACTCTCAGGTCGTCCAGGTGGGTGGTCTGTGCTGGTCCTGTCGCTTCGATCTGCTCAATTACGGTCACTCTCAGGCCGTCCAGATGGTGGTCTGTGCTGGTCCTGTCGCCCCGATCTGCACAATCACGGTCACTCTCAGGCCGTCCAGATGGTGGTCTGTGCTGGTCCTGTCGCCCCGATCTGCTCAATCACGGTCACTCTCAGGTCGTCCAGGTGGCGGTCTGTGCTCTGGAAGTGACGAGCGACCAGCGTTTCCCTTTTGTCCCCCTCCCTGGTCGTCACTAGTCCTGGGGGTCCCATGCGCTGAGCCTTGATGTTCTGAACGGTGTCTGTGGAATCGTTTCTTGACCGCCTGACCTGTCTCACCCACGTACTGGACATCTCTGCAGCGCGCCAGTCCACACAGAATAGAGGGGGAGAGAGAGAGAGCAGAGAGAGAGGAGAGAGAATAGAGAGAGAGAGAGAGAGAGAGAGACAGAGAGAAACAGACAGACAGACACCAGACAGAGAGAGCGACCAGAGAAAGAAAGAGCAGAACAGAGACAGAGAGACAGACAGACGGACTAGCGTGAGAGAAAAAGTGACGGGGAGATGACAGAGACAGAAAGAATACAATCAGACAGTTTGAGAAAGAGAGCACAACACAGACAGAGAGAGAGACATGCAAGAGAAAGACAGAGAGAGAGCGAACAGAGAGAGACAGACAAGAGACAGAATAAGAGAGAGGGCCAGAACACGAGAAGAGGAGACAGAGACAGAGAAAAAGAAGAGACAGAGACAGATAAAGGCACAGAGACTGAGAGAAGACAGAGACAGAGAAGACAAGACGAGAGAAAGAAGAGTGACAAGAGACAGAGACATAGAGAGAGAAATCAGAGAATGGTGACAGAGAAGAGCAGAAGAAAGACAGAGACAGACACACAGAGAGACAGAGAGATACAGAGACAGAGAGAGAACAGGACAGAGAGAGAACGGAGATCGAGAGACAGAGGACAGACTGAGACAGACAGACAGGTGATAGGGATGAAGGGGGTGGGGGAGCACTTCGTATTGATTTATGGGATGGGATGTTGCATTCCCTGGAAAGATTCGTTTCGTTCTGTAACACGTCGCGTCTTTCTCATGTCTTTCCTTCGGAGAGATTAGATTCCTTCATTCCTGGCTGCCCTCTTTTACTTGGGGGGGGGGAGTTCATTTACATATCTTTTACATTTCGTGTACATTATTCTTTCTTTACCTTCATTTACTTGGTCTGTTTCGCATTTCTTCCTCCTCCTTTTCGTTCTCCTTCTATCTTCCGTCTCTTCGTCTTCTGCTTCATTTCTTCTTCTCTCTCTCTCTCTCTCTCTCTCAAATCTCAAGTGCTTCTCTCTCGTCTCTCGGTTCTCCTATCTATTGAGATTCTCGTCTATTCTTACAATCCTCTCGTTCCACTCGTCTCTATCCATGTCTCTCTCTCTCTCCCTTTAAATGAATATATGCTGTCGTTTTCTTCCTCACTTATTGCTCCTTCACTGTCCCTTCCTTCTTTTTCTTTGTTTAGCATTATACTTCCTATCTTCCCTTTTCTTTTTCTTTTTTTTTTCTCATGTTTATTGTTAATGCGCTGTAAAAGGAGATTCTGCCCAACTATTTGAGAACAGAGACGTTTGGCAGTTGGTTAATCCCGCAAAGTGATATTGATCACAGTGAGGGGGTATAACTAGCTGGTAGTTCGAATGCCCAGTTAGGAGGCTGTCACCTGCAACAGACAATTTTGCCTATAGGCTGTTCTGGCAGACGAGGTTTAGACGAGACAGCCATTGGGACTTACAGCCACATCGGAATTGGTCTTGAGCCTCTCATTGACCATGGCTGGTCTGGATGGCTTGGCCTGGAAGACTAAGTATATTGTGCCGAGGGGAACCAGCCCTGGAGACCGGTGAGCCGTAGTTGTGTTGTCTCTTGCTGATGCATCTGAGATTTTAGAGCGGTACGAGTATCCGCAGGTAGTATCGTTGGCCGATGAGTGCACACAGGCTTGGATTTTGCCCCTAGGTACAAAGTCTAGAGGGTCTGTCTTGATGTTCCAGCACACACCTCCAGAATTGCCACCACTTACATGACGTTGCGGCCTCGGAGCGTCGTCGGTCCAGGGGGACAGAGCATGTCATTCAGAGCAGCCCATGAAGCTGGATCTGGCCTCATCAAACGCTTACTAGTTGGCGTTCCATTCTGACTCTAGGCTACAAAGAGTTTCTGCGTACGCGCGATCTCGTTGAAAGGGCCTGAGCCTATGCACGCTCCCCGCGTTCTGGCTCTGAGAATCATTTACTCACTGGAGGCACAAGTGTGGTGAAGGCTGTCTGGACGCTGATATCGCGTTATTCAGGTGTTTGAGTGAATTAGGTAAGATTGGTGAATTTTTGCCTTGTTGGATAAGTTTTAGCCTAAGATGAGGGCAAGAGACTCAGTGAAACAACACTAGTAAATGGAAAGTTAAAAGTTCTATGTTCTTAGGCAGGTTATTTTACAAACTACCATTTTCTCATAAACTAGAAATGTAAAGAACCGAATTTCCACCGTCAATTGAGATTCTAGTAACTCTGCAAGCTAAGGAACTGGTGCTCTGAATAAGAAGTGAAATTATAAAGTCAGTTCATTATTATCACAGATTGTTTTGTTAGTACATCAACAAATCGATGCCAGAAAAATAAAAAATACAGTTGCCCTGCTGTCTTTTATTGTGACTGAAAAACGTTTAAAAACGCGAGCCCTGCAGATTCCTTGCGTTCGACAACAGCTGGATAAAACTCACCTTGCGTGAACTTCGCCCTTGTTTGCTAGGCAGAAAGGGTTAAAGATTACTAGCAGAGGAAACCGCGGCGAGGGGCCTGACCAATGATTCAAGATACTGTCCAGTGAGAGGTATTTTTGATGAGCTTCTTTGGTGTCGAGGGACAGTCCCTGTCTACAAACGAGTGTTTACCCTGTTTGTTCAATTCGATTTATGATTTGACGCATTGAATGGTCGAGTGGTTACTTGGGCTGAGTCTAATTAGGCAGTTTAATTCTTGGATGCTGTGCCGATTGATTTTTTTTGCGTTCAGTTGGGCATTTTTTTGTGCTTCAAGGACCACTGGGTGGTTTGGTCTGTTCATTTGTTTGTTGATCGTTAGCTTGTAAGCATTCACTTTTCGAAATGTGTTTTGACCCTTTGGGTCATCGCAGCTGAAGCGCGCATCAGCTGTGCCTTATTGTGGGCAACGGAGTGTAGGACAAGTGAAGATGGTGAAACGTGAGAGCCTTGGGGCGTACGCGCACTGATCCTAAAGTGGGGGTGTGTCCTGATAAAGATCAAACATTTGTTGCTGTTGATAGTGGCAGGAGAATGTTCCCTGTTGTGGGGAATGTGATCATATAGGATGGAGCACCACGCAGATGAATTTCTTTCGCATACAAATGTGTAACATGGTATAGCCGCCCAAGAAAGCCTTGCTATTGAAAATAAATCGTAATTAAATTTTCCATTCATTGTTCATAGCTCTCCCGTTCACATCTGAGGAAGTTCCATTTTGTGTGTGTGTGTGTGTGTGTGTGTGGATGTGTGTGTGTGAGTGTGTGATGCGTGTGCGTGCTCGTGTATGTACCTATTAATTACTGTTGCCTCGCTATGAAATTATTACCATACTTTATAGCTTTTAGACTGTATGTAACACGTGTTGCCGTACGCAAACGCGAGCCTTATTGTTAATGTTATGATTATGAAATAATTATTATGTTGATCCTGCGTTCGAGCAACGAGATGCCCTTTGTTTAATGTTATGATTATGAAATAATTATGTATGTCGATTGCAAAGGCATGTTTATACCTCCTACGTTCACAATGGGAGAGGCGTTTATTTTGGCGCTTTTTGTTGTAAATCCTTGCACCTTAATTTAGAAATGTTATGTGCTGCAGGACCACTATTCAGATCTTCTTGAAGCTATGGAGAAGACCTAATTGTTATTCATGTCTGATTATCACAAATTCCATATGAAAGCTCTTACTATCTTGTCTTGGCATAATTTGAATGATTTGTGTCGTATTATTGTTTGATCTATCCTTGACGAAACTATTTCTCATGATAATGATAATGATTTTCTCTGTTGTTGTTTTTTGTCAGTAATACCTCATGGTTTTATGATGACTAATGTATACGTCAATAAAGAGATCGGTGTATGTAGGTCGATCGCCAACTATGATTTGCGCGAATAACAGAGAGAGGAAACCAACGAGCTGGTGTTGGTGTGGAAGAAGATGTGCCCACTTCACGTCTCTTCCCCCGTCACGCATTTCCTCCTTCTTCTCCTCTTCCTCCTATATCCTCTTTACATTACGTACGTCTTCTTACCCTGCCTCCCCTGGCTGAAAGCTGACACAGATTGCAGATTCCTCCCTGCCTCCCCTGGCTAAAAAAGCATGAACACAGATTGGCAGATTTCTTCCTGTCTCCCCTGGCTTGAAAGCTGACACAGATTGCAATTCTCCGGGCCTCCCCTGCTGAAAGCTGACACAGATTGCAGATTCTCCACTGCTTCCCCTGCTGAGAAAGCGACACAGATTGCAGATTCCTATCTGCCTCCCTGGTCTGAAGAGCATGAGCCACAGAATTGCAGATGTCTATCTGACATCCCCAGGCTGAAAGCTGACACAGACTTGCAGATTCTATCTTGCCTCCCTGGCTGGAAGCGCTGACACATATTGCAGATTCTACTGGCCTCCCCTGGCTGAAAGCTGACACTATATTAGGCAGATTCTATCTGCCATACCCCTGGCTGAAAGACTGACGCAAGATTTCAGATTCTATGCTGCCACCCCTGGCTGAAAAGCTGACACATGATAACAGATTCACCTGCCTCCCCACTGCGGAAAGCTGACAATCAGATTGCGAATCTCCCTAGCCTTCCCCAGGCTGAAAGTCTGACAACCGATAGCAGTATTCTCCCTGCCTCCCCTGGCTGATAAGCATGACACAGATTGCAGATTCTATCTGCCTCCCGTGGCTCGAAAGCTGCCAACAGATTACACATTCTGTCTGCCGTACCCCGTGGCTGAAAGCAGACACAGATTGCAGATTTCTCCTGCCGTCCTCCTGGGCTGAAAGGCTTGACACAGATGCAGATTCTATCTGCCTCCCCTGGCTAGAGAAGCTGACACAGATTGCAGAGTTCTATCTGCCTACCCCTGGCTGAAAGCAGATCGCAGAAGAGCAGATTCTATCTGCCCTCCCCTGGCTGAAAGCTGAGCTACAGATTACCAGATTCCTCCCTGCCTCCCTCTGGCTGAAAGATGAGCACAGATTGCAGATTCTATCTGCCTTCCCCTGGCTGAAAGCTGACGACGATTGCAGATTCATATCGTGCTCTCTCCCTGGCTGAAAGCAGACAACAGATAGCAGCTTCTATCTGCCTTCCTCCTGGCTTAAAGCTGACATCCGATTGCGCGGATACTCCCTACCTCTACCTGGCTGAAACAGCTGAACAGCAGAATACAGATTCTCCCTGCCTCCCCATGGCTGAAAGCCGACACAGATAGCAGATTCTCCTGCCTCTCCTGGCTGAAAGCTGCCACAGATTGCAGATTCTATCTGCCTCCCCTAGGCCATGAAAGCTGACACTGATTGCAGATTTGATTACAGACAACTGATTGTGTCAAATACACTCGCACGCTCTCGCGCATGCGCTCTCGAAGAACAACACGCACACACACACAACGCACACGCACACACCCACAATAACACAACACGCACGACATGCATGATACACACAAACACAATCACACAACACACGACACACCCCACACACACACGCGCGCGGCGCAGGTCGCATGCGCAGCACAGGCATGCATAACACAACTTTCACGCACTCACACATGCACACAAACGCAACGCAACTGCATCACAAAACCCTTCTACGAAGAAGAAGAGAGAGAGAGAGAAGAGAGAGAGAGAGAGAGAGAGAGGAGAGGAGAGAGGAAGAGAGAGGAAGGAGAGAGAGAGAGAGAGGAGAAGAGACAGTACAACAGAGACAGGGAGAGGGAGACGCACGGTGTGCAACGCTGTGTATCTACTGCACACATGTTCGCATCGTCATCCTGGTACAATCATGATTCCATGGCTGCCTGTCAAACGACTAGTGTGGACTTGAGCCACTTTGCCCAGGACACAAAGGCCTTCCTGACAGTCAATAGGCTTAAGCCACATTGCGCCAGATTACAGCCTTCCTGACTGTCAATTGGCTTGAGCCACATTGCACCAGATGCGCGCGGCTGAGCCTGGACTGGGGTCCATAGCTTTATCCACATTGCCCAAGAGAGACAGCATTCCACTGGTCTATAGGCTTTAGCACACATTGCCCGAGTTCAGCTTCTTGACTGTCAAATAAAGCTTGAGCCACATTGCCCAGATAAAGCTCAGCGCGACTGTCAATAGGCTATTAGCCACATTGCCAGATACAGTCTCCTGATGTCGCATATTGTAGAGCCTTAGCCACATTGCGCCAATACAGCATTCCTGACTGTCAATAGGCTTAGCCACATTGTCCAGATACAGCTTCCTGACTGTCAAAAGGCTTCATCCACATTGCCCAGATATAGCTTCCAGACTTGTTCAATAGACCTTTAGCCACATGCCCAGATACACTTCCTGACAGTCCCCTAGGCTTTACCACATTGCCCAGATACAGCTTCCTGATTGTCAATATGCTTGAAGCCACAATGCCTAGATCCAGTTCCTTGACTGTACGCGATAGGCTTGGGCCACATTGCCCCAGATAGAGCTTCATGACTATCAATAGGCTTTAGCTCATTGCCCAGATACAGCTTCTGACTGTCCATAGCATGAGTCACATTCCCAGATCTAAACTTCCTGACTGTCCATAGCTTTAGCCACATTGCCCAGATACATCTTCCTGACTGTCAATAGGCTTTAGGCCACATTGCCAAGATAGCAGCTTCCTGACTGTCCAATTGGATTGAGCCACATTGCCCAGATACAAGCTCCCTGATTGTCAATAGGCCATTAGCCACATTGCCCAGATACAGCTTTCCTGAGGTGGGTCAATAGGCTTTAGACACATTGACCAGACACAGCTTTCCTGAATTGTCAACCGACATTTTTATATTTTGGTGGGCATTAGCCACATTGCCCAGATACAGTTTCCTGTCAGTCGACTGGTGTGCGCTTCAGTTCCGACATACCCAGATGCCAGCATCACTACTGTCAATAGGCTTTAGGCCACATAGCCCAGATACAGTTTACACATATTGTCTATAGTTTTAGCCCACATTGCCCAGATACAGTTTCCAGATTGGTCCAAATGGGCTTTACCACAATGCCCAGATACAGTTTTCCTGATTGTCAATAGGACTTTAGCCACATTGCCCAGAACAGTTTCCTGATTGTCAATAGGCTTAAGCCAACATTGCCCACATACAGCATCCTGATTGTCAAAAGGCTTGAGCCACATTGCCCAGAGCACTTCCTGACTGTCAATAGTGCTTTAGGCCACATTGCCCAGATACAGCTCCTGATTGTCCATAGGCTTTATCCACATTGCCGCAGATACAGCTTCCTGACAGACAATAGGTTTAGCCACATTGCCCAGCTACAGCTTTCAGGATAGTCCCATAGGCCTTTAGCCACATTGTCCCAGATACAGCTTCCTGACTGTCAATGGGCTTTCGCCACATTGCCCAGATACAGCTTCCTGACTGTCAATAGGCTATAGCCACATTGCCCAGTTACTGATTCCAACTGACCATAGGCTTAGCACATTGACCTGATACAGCTTCCTGAAATTGTCATTCGACTGGAGGGGGCTTTAGCCACATTGCCCAGATAACAGCTTCCAACTGTCAGTCGAATGGTGTGGCATTAACCACAATTGCCCAGCTACAGCTTTCCTGACTGTCAGTGGAACTGGTGTTGCTTTAGCTACAATGACCCAGATACAGCTTCCTGACAGTCAGTCGAATGGTGTAGGCTTTAGCCACAATGCCCAGAAAAGCTCCTGACCAGTCATAGGCTTTAGCCACATTGCCCAGTACAGCATCCTGACTGTCAATATGCATGAGCAAAATGCCCAGATAACAGCTTCCTGACTGTACCAATAGGCCTATAGCCACAATGCCCAGAACAGCATCCTGACTGTCAAAAGGCTTTAGCCACATTGCCAGAATACAGCTTCCTGACTGTCAAAAAGGCTTTTACCACATTCCCAGATAGAGCTTCCTGACTGAGTCAATAGGCTTTAGCACATTGCCCAGATACAGCTTCCTCACTGTCCAAAGGCTTTAGCCACATTGCCCAGATACAGTTATCCTGACGTCATAAGCTTGAGCCACAGTGCCCAGATACAGCTTTCCTGATGTCAATATGCTTTTAGCCACATTGCCCATATAACAGCATCCGACTGTCAATAGGCTTTAGCCACATTGCCCATATACAGTTATCCAGATTGTCAAAAGGCATGAGCGACAATTGCCCAGATACAGCTTCCTGTTGTCAATAGGCTTTAGCCACAATGCCCAGATACAGCTTCCTGATTGTCCAATGGGCTTTAGCAACAATGCCCATATATCAGTCCCTGACTGTCAATAGCACTAGCACATTGCCCATTTAACAGTTCCTAACTGGTCCATAGGCTTTTAGCCACATTGCCCTGAAACAGCTTCCGAATTGCAATCGAACTGGTGTGGGGCTTATAGCCACCTTGCCCCAGATACAGCTTTCCTGACTGTCAGTCGAATGGTGTGGGCTTAACCACATTGCCATATACAGCTTCCTGACTGTCATTGGAACTGGTGTTGGCTTAAGCACATTTGCCCAGAACAGCTTCCTGACAGCAGTTCGAATGGTGTAGGCTTTAGCCACATTGGCCCAGATAAAGCTTCCCTGACTGTCAATAGGCTTTAGCCACATTGCCCAGATACAGCTTCCTGACTGTCTAATAGGCTTGAGCCAAAATGCCCAGAAACAAGCTTCCTGACTGTCAATAGGGCTTTTAGCCACAATGGCCCAGAACATCTTCCTGACTGTCAATAGGCTTTAGCCACATGCCCAGATACAGCATCTGACTGTCAATAGGCTTTAGCCACATTGCCCAGATAGAGCTTCTGACTGTCATCGGCTTAGTCCACATTGCCCAGAAACAGCTTCCTGACAGTCCATAGCTTTAGCCCACATTTGCCCAGATACAGTTTTCCTGGACGTGGGTCATATCTTGGAGCCCCATGCCCAATACAGCCTTCCTGATTGTCAATATGCTTTAGCCAACATGCCCAGATACAGCTTCCTGACTGTCAATAGGCTTTAGCCCACATTGCCCAGATACAGTTTCCTGATTGTCAATAGGGCATGAGCGACATTGCCCAGATGACAGCTTCCTGGTTGTCAAAAGGCTATAGCCACATTGCAACAAGATACCGCTTGCCTGATTGTCATAGGCTTTACCACATTGCCCAGATACCAGCTTCTATTGTCCCAATAGGCTTATAGACGACATTTGCCCAGAAACAGCTTCCTGACTGCAATATGCTTGAGCCCACAATGCCCAGAAACAGCTTCTCAGATTGGTCCAAGTTAGGCTTTAGCACACATTGCCCAGAAACAGCTTTCCTGATTGTCAATAGGCATTATCCACACTCCCAGATACAGCTTCCTGACTGACATTAGCATTAGCCACAAGTTGCCCAGATACAACATCCCAGACTGCAAAAGGCATGAGCCACATTGACCCAGAAGCAGCTTCCTATTGTCAATAGCTTTAGCCCATTGCCCAGAGAGAGCACCTGACTGTCAATAGGCTTTAGCGACAATGCCCAGAACAGCTTACTGACTGTCCATAGGCTTTAGCCACATTGCCAAGATAGCAGCATCCAAGCTAGAGCTTTGTCGTTGCTTTGTAACTACGTGACCTGAAGATACTGGACGGACGTTTTTTCGTCCGGTCCACAAAATTCACATGCTCCGTGCTTACCGGAACGAAGTTGTCCGGAAGCCGGTGCAAAATTTAGCTGACTGCTACACACGGCCGCGTTGCTACAAGCCGAGATGAGTTGCACCGGTTTAGGCAACTCTTGCATGATCCGGCGAATCAAGTCCCACAGAGGCCGAATGAGGGACACAGCCGTTTGCTGGAGGTCCAGTCGGAGTAATTAATGAATGTTTATTATATTAACAAATTGAAACTGAATTCCCGTTTAGGAGCAACTGAAACTTCCTCACGCTCTTGTAAAGGGTTTTTTTTTTTTTTTTTTTAAAAGAAAATTGTTGTTCTGTTATCCTATGACTTGATAGGGTAACAAAACGAACTTGATTTGGAAAATGGGGAATAGATGAGTGAGTGTTATAAAAAAGTGGTCTCAGAAAAAAGAAAAAAGATTTTGGACTTAACTGATTATGAACTTCATGATGAAGAAAAAGTGTCATTCTAATATGGTTTGCAAGAAGATAGAGAGTTTGACGCTATGGACAATAAGCTCCCAGAGTGAGCGACGTCCCACTTTTGTTTTTCATTCTGATGTGGGATGTGTTTACATGGTAAACAAATATGTGTTGTTAAACAAGAGTGTGGTGAAATCTTTCCCTTAGATATATTGAAGTTGGTGAATCGAAAAGAAGTGAACATTCTTGTTTACAAGAAAGCAAATGAACATTGTGTGAATTAAAGGAAGACATTTAAAGTTTGAAAAATAATCATCAGTTAATCAATGTGTGAACTGAATTGTATTCATGGTTTATTGAAGAGGATCCAGGTGGAAATCCTTTCCCCAATTTGGAAAACTAGAGTCTGATAAAGGTTTGCATGGAAATCCTTTCCTGTGTAGTGTGTGATTCCGGAAAAGGAATGTTGCAGTGTTATGATTCCGGGAAAAAAATATTGTAATGATGAACGAATATGCTGATGTATGGCTTAAGTTCTAGTGAAATATGATGTGCTAATGAACATGAACGAATATGCTGATATGTGGCTCAAGTTCTAGTGAGATATGATGTGGCTAATGAATATGAAGATAGTTGTGATTCTAATGAATGGTGGCCATGATAATCAAGGTAGTTAATCAGTTTCCCCCAGGTTGATAGTGTTCGCTGGATTGACGGGGACTGGTGCTACTGAGGCTAGGGCCGGGGCCGTAGCTGGTTGACGCCCGTTCTCCACCGGCTGTTACATGGTATGTGGTGAGGCCGCCTGAGCGCCGACAATCGCCCTACCTACCACTGCGCCCGTGACCGGTCAGTGTTGGGCCAGTGAAGAGGAGGCATCGCTCCTGTTACTGGTGTGGAGAGGCCAGCCTGAGCGCCGACAATCGCCCTACCTGCCACTGCGCCCGTGACCGGTCAGTGTTGGGCAGTGAAGAGGAGACATCGCTCCTGTTACTGGTGTGGAGAGGCCGGCCTGAACGCCGACAATCGCCCTACCTACCACTACGCCCGTGACCGGTCAGTGTTGGGCCAGTGAAGAGGAGGCATCGCTCCTGTTACTGGTGTGGAGAGGCCGGCCTGAGCGCCGACAATCGCCCTACCTACCACTGCACCCGTGACCGGTCAGTGTTGGGCCAGTGAAGAGGAGGCATCGCTCCTGTTACTGGTGTGGAGAGGCCGGCCTGAGTGCCGACAATCGCCCTAACCTGCCACTGCACCCGTGACCGGTCAGTGTTGGGCCAGTGAAGAGGAGACATCGCTCCTGTTACTGGTGTGGAAGGCCGGCCTGAGTGCCGACAATCGCCCTACCTGCCACTGCACCGTGACCGGTCAGTGTTAGGGCCAGTGAAGAGGAGACATCGCTCCTGCTTCTGTGCCAGCGACTGCGTTCGAGGACGTCGCTGCGTGTGTGTGTCTGTGTACCACAGCTTTGTGTTGGTGTAGAGTCACAGGTGGTGTGTGTGCCACCACTTTTGATTAGGTTGAGCCACAGCTCTTAGATGTTTTGTAGCCACAGCTCGTAGGTGAGGCTGTCGCAGTAGTGCTGGCAGAGACGCCACAATAGTGTTATTTTTTTCTTTTTCACCTTCTTCAGTGTGGAGCCACAACTTTGAAGGACTCTGTGTCAGACTTGCCTCGTCGCTGCGTCGTCGTCATCAGCGCTGGACCCGGCAGTTGTTAGATAATATTGTATTTATTTGTTGTATAAGTACACCTGAGGGTGGGTGTGTACCAACCTATATTAGATCGTGTGTTTATCTGTATATGTTTTGTTTGATGGCTTGGCGGCATGAAAAAGAAGAGTTATTTTGTTGCCTGGCTGTCAATATTCGGATGAATGGGTGTGTGTATGTGAATTAGAAAAAGTGTGCATGCATCAATAATTTGTGATGAGAGTCGGACAGATATCCACAACGCTTTCCATCCGTAACAGTACGTGAACTGGAGCACGTGATAAAGTTGTGTGTAGTGGTACTTTAATTTACGTCTTTTCACAAACTGTGATATTAGACAAGGAGAGATGGGCAAATAGAGGGAGATAGATAGAGTTTGTTCATGTTGCATACAAGTGTGTGTGTGTGTGTGTGTGTGTGTGTGTGTGTGTGTGTGGTGTGTGTGTGTGTGTGTAGGGAGGAGGTGGGGCTAGGAGTGGGCGGAGGTCGGTGTACAAAGGTGTGTGTGTGTGTGTGTGTGTGTGTGTGTGTGGTGTGTGTGTGTGTGTTGTGTGTGTGTGTGTGTGTTCTCAGTGTACTCGGTGGAAAAAAGAAACGAAGATACCCCCTGAATCTGTCTCTGTCTCTCTCTCTCTCTCTCTCTCCTCTCTCTCTCTCTCTCTCCTCTCTCTCTCTCTCTCTCTCTCTCTCTCTCTCTCTCTGTGGGGTGCATGTAGTAGATGCATGGGTAAACATGTACGTATGTGATGTGTTACGTGAGTGAGGGAGTTAGGTTTTCTGTGTGTACGCGCTCTTCTACGTATTCGTGTTGGGGGGAGGTGTGTGTGTGTCGGTCTGTCTGTTCGTCAGTCTGTGTTTCTCTCTCTCTCTCTCTCTCTCTTCTCTCTCTCTCTCTCTCTCTCTCTCTCTCTCTCTCTCTCTCTTTCTCTCGTGTGTGTGTGTGTGCGCGCGCGCGTGTGTGTGTATGCGTGTGCACCAATTTTTTTTTTAAGTTTGTAGGTGTATGTGTGTGTAAGTGAGAGAGAGAGAGAGAGAGAGAGAGAGAGAGAGTGTATGTGTGTGTGTGTGTGTGTGTGTGTGTGTGTGTGTGTGTGCATAAGTCAACTATGGATAGGAGCCGGTCGGGCCAGAAAAATCCCACATGGCTCTTTTCTTGTAGGCCGAAGAAAATCGCACTGCAGGTTTAAAAGTACAAGTGTGTGTGTGTGTGTATGTGTGTGTGTGTGTGTGTGGTGTGGTGTGTGTGTGTGTGTGTGTGTGTGTCACACAGGAGAGATCATTGCCGCCCTGCTCTTTGTCTTCGTCGGACTCATTTATGCCATTTCCGAGAGTGGTCCAATCTGCCCAGGTGACTGTGATTTGGTCGATGAATGAGTGGAGAAACAGTGGCACATTGTGTTTACCTGGACCAAGGTGTAAAGGAACGTGAAAGGAGAGGGGGCAGGGAGAGGGTAGGTAGGTCGGGAGGGGAAGGGGGGAGAGGGGGTGGGGCTCACCTTATTTCCCAAGACTGTTCAGTTTTGCAAGTAGCAGGAGATATGTCTGGCCACCACTCATTGTGTATGATTGATATGTCTGGCCACCACTCATTGTGTATGATTAATATGTCTGGCCACCACTCATTGTGTATGATTGATATGTCTGGCCACCACTCATTTTGTGTGATTGATATGTCTGGCCACCACTCATTTTGTATGATTGATATGTCTGGCCACCACTCATTGTGTATGATTATGTCTGGCCACCACTCATTGTGTATGATTGATATGCTGGCCACCACTCATTGGTATGATGATATGTCTGGCCATCACTCACTGTGTTGATTTATATGTCTGGCCACCACTCACTGTATGATGGATATGTCTGGCCATCACTCACTG
>JAFLJL010014742.1:26339-48839 GCA_018398815.1 Conus ventricosus | reverse complement strand
TTTCCACACTCCTTTTCTCTCTGTGGTCTCCTTAAGATCCGCCGCGTTGGCCGGCGGTGGCGACCTGGTCGGGGGGGATGAGATCCTGGTGATTGAGAGGGCCAGCGCTCTCAACACTCACTTTGGCTCGGACCTCTCCTAGACAGGGAGTACACCTTGGCCCGGGTTTGTACTAATCGGCTCCCCTTCTTGGGGCTGGGTCAAAACAGGCATTTCTCCGGCGGGCCCAAAGATAACCCCTGTAGTGCTCAGCTTCTGTTCCCGGGAGTTGGGCATGATCAGGGGGATAGGGTTGGTAGGTTTTTGTCTGTTGTATATCTCCCCTGAAGCCTGGAAGGGGGTCAAGACAGTGATTCTTGGCCCTGGCCCTTAGTTGACTCCAAGGTGGGGGGTAAGGGAGGGAGAAAATATAATAAAATACACATGGCTTTTTCAAAAAACTACCCCCCCAAAAGGAAGAGGAAGGCGCACCCCCTTTTTTCAGAGGACTTTCAAACAGACAGCGATTCTGATACGGAGGTACGACAGAAGACAGGTTTCTGGGCTTCCTGGCTCGTGATGGAAGGGACGGAGCAGGAAAGCCCCCTTTCATCTCTGAGCCCTTTTGCCATCAAAAAGGGCTTTCAAGGTCTAGCAGGGACCCTCAGTCAGTCAAAAGGTGAGGAATGGCTCATTTCTAATTCAATGTCGATCTAAAAAAAGCAATCTGAACAACTGTTGAGAGCAACAAAGATAGTGGACGGGGAGATCAGGGTGACTCCTCATAACCGTTAAATTCGTCAAAGGTGTGATTCGCTGCAGAGATCTATCAGGGGTCTCAGAGGCAGAAATCAAGACGGAACGGCGTCCCAAGGTGTGACGGAGGTGCCAGGGTGACGGTAAAGAAAGGTTCAGAGAGAGTGGACACCAACACCCTCTTTCTGCGTTCTGCAACCCTGTGCTGCCTCCGGTCATCAAAGTCGGTTACCTAAATGTTCATGTTCAGCTGTTTTGTGCCGTCCCCGTTAAGGTGTTTCAGATGCCAGAGGTTTGGCCATGCAGAGACCGCTGTTCTGGGCGGAGGTGTGTGCGTATTTGCTGCAAGGCAACCCATGATGGGCCGTGTAAAGATCCGGCACATTGTGCAAACTGCGGTGGCGACCATCCCTCCTCTTCACGAAATTGTCCTCTGTGGATTCAGGAATCTGCAATACAAAGAGTTAAGACGAAAAGAAGATCTCCTTTTTTGAAGCCCGCAAGCAGGTTGTGGGCAGTCAGACGGCCACAGCATCTTCATATGCTTCGGCCGTAAAGAAAATTTCCACTCGGTCATCTGCTGCCAGACTGATGAATTTATCTTTTCAAAGACACTGCAAGGAAGAACTGTCAGCTCGGGGTGGAAGCAGGTCCACCACCTCCCAACCCACAGTGAATGCCCCTGGTGGAGGCAAAAAATCCGCCACCCCTCAGACTGCCCAGCAGTCTACAACATCTGCTGCGGGCAATTAAAAAACCAGCACCCGCAACTCGAATTCCTCTGTCCAGTGCCCGTGCGGGAAAGGGGAGTTCAACCCAGTGTGGAGTGGTGGAGATGAGGAAGAAACCTCCCCCACTCCCAAATCCAAAACCTCCACCATCTCCAAACTCCAGGCCTTTGTCACCTGCGGGCAAGTCTGCCAGCAGGTCCAAAGGCCACCACAGTCCAGTAAAACTAACTAATAAATTTGCTCCATTAGATGCGGACGTTGAAGAGGAGATGACCCTGATTTCTCCCCTTTTTTCGCCTCTGCACCATGGATAGTAAAATATTCCATTGGAAATCCGTGGTCTAAATTCCAACTTCGAGGAGCTGCAGCTTCTGTGTCAGTCTCTAAAAACCTTCCGTCGTGGCTCTTCAAGAAACTCAAATTCAAAGCCAGAAGACCTTTACTCTTTCTGGCTTTAATATTCTTTCGAAACCTGCACAACCATCCCGTTGGGACGTCGGGCGGTGTTGCCCTTTCCTACACAAAATTTTGTTGTATGTCCTGTCATTCTGTCTACCTCCCTTCAGGCTGTAGCTGCGAGAGTCACTCTCCACAAGACTGTGCAATCTGTTCCCTTTATCTCTCACCTTCTGTCCCGGTTTGTCGTCAGGACCTTGTCAGTCTGATAGAAGAACTTCCTCGACCTTTTTTGCTGTTGGGTGACTTTAACGGTCACAATCCCTTTGGGGTAGTGCCAGTACGTCATCCAGGGGGTTTGCTAATTGAGGATGTCCTTTCAGATTTGGATTTGGTGTTGTCTGAACGCGGATCTGCAACTTATCTCCACTCTTCCACAGTCACTTTCGTGCTTAGATTTGTCGGTTTGTGACCCCTCGCTGGTCCTGGACTATGAGTGGTCTGTCCATGACGATCTGCACGGAAGTGGACCATTTCCCTGTTCTTTTACAGCCATTTTAACTGAAACCGCCTCTGTCTCTCAACATCTCAATATAAAAAGCAAACTGGGATCTATTTTCAACCGCTATTTCAAAAAAATTCCAGACAAATGATTTTTTTCAGAGTCCAGACCCAGCAGAATCACTGGCTAAAAACCGTGATCAAGTGTGCTAAAACCGTTATTCCAGTGTCTTCCGACAAACTCCAAAGCCAAAAACACCCTGGTTTTAATTCAGACTGCCAACAAATTTCAAAAGTTCGCAAACGGGCTCAGCGTCGGGTATACCAACGACCTTTGGGTCCCAACCTAGAGCCCATCAGAAACTCCGTGCTAAATCGAGACACACTTTTAAAATCAGTACGTCGGTCCCTGGGGAAACTTCTGCTCCAGGCTGACATCTAAAACTTCCAAAAAAAGTCTGGAACATCATTAGAAAAATCAAAGGGAAGAACACCAACCCCTCCTTCATCACTTGAAACTTGCTGATGCTCTGATCACTGACAAACAAGCTGTTGCCAATCGTTGGCCTCCACCATCCAACGAAAATCCTCTTCTTCAAATAAATCTGCAGTCTTTTTAAGAAACAAAGAGGTTAGAGAGAATTTTTTCATACAATTTCACATCAGACAACTCTGAAACCTATAATCTTCCTTTTTCAATCGTTGAACTCAAATCAGCTTTACAAACCTGCACTGATTCTGCCCCTGGTCTGGTGACATTTTATCAGGTTGTGAAACATTTCCCAGAAAGCTGTCTCCAGACTCTTCTCCAAGTCTTATAACCTATCTGGACCACAGGATCCTTTTTCCCCCCTCCCCGGCGGAAAGCCCTGATCATTCCCATTCCAAAGCCTGGGGGAAAGGAACCTTACCAAAACCCCTTTCCAACTATCGCCCAATTGCTCTGACCAGCTGCCTCTGTAAACTGATGGAAAAGATGGTCAACCCCGTCTGATGTGGAAGCTGGAAAACCCATGGTCTTTTGGCCAGTGAACAGTGCGGTTTCCGAAGTACCACTCGACGGTTTGACCATCTAATCCGTCTGGAAACCACCATCCGCACACGCCTTTGTTAACAAGCGCATGTGGTCGCTATCTTTTTCGACCCCGAAAAGGCGTACGAACCACGTGGGGGAACAGGAGTCCTCATGGACCTGCACAGACTTGGTTTTCGGGGTCACCTGCCTCTGTTCATTCAAAACTTTTTAGCCGATCGACAGTTCCAGGTGCGTGTGGCACCACACTCTCTGACATCCATGGGCAGGAGTTGGGGGTTCCCCAGGGGAGCATCCTTTCTCCCGCCCTTTCAGCATTAAAATTAATGACATGTCCAATCGGTAAACCTGGGCACCGAAGTCCTCTCTGTTTGTTGATGACTTTGCGCTGTATGCAGTTGGAGCTTCTTACCACAGTGTACAGCGTCGACTCCAACTTTGCGTCAACAGAATCCAACAGTGGGCCGAGGAAAACGGGTTTTTCCTTCTCCCTTACCAAAACTAGTCAATTCATTTCCACAATTTCGTCGATTTTTTGATGATCCTGAAATTCGTCTAGACAAGTCCACCATCCAGTTGTAAAAGAAGCCAAATTCCTGGAGTTATTTTTGACCAAAAACTCAACTTTCTCAGCCACATCAAAAACCTCAAAACTTCTGCCAGAAAGCTCTGAATATTCTGCGGGTCGTAGCACACACCGACTGGGGCGCCCGATAAGAAAACTTTGCTGCACCTCTACAGAGCCTTGGTCCGTTCCAAACTGGACTACGGTTGTGCCGTGTACGGCTCTGCAAGACCCTCTTAAACCTCAAACTCTTGGACCCATATCCACCCATCAAGGGCTTCGTCTCTGTCTTGGAGCATTCCGCTCCACCCCTGTGTACAGCCTGTACGCAGAGGCGGGTGAACCTTTATTGTCCAACCGCAGGCTGAAAAATGTCTTTTAATTATTATATCCGACTGTTTTTCAGAACCGCAGAATCCTGCCTATGATGTGTCTTTGTCCTTCCGTTCCAAAGTAAGTTTGAAAACAACCCGAATGTATTCCGCCGTTGGTCTTCGTATGCAGCCTCACATGCGGAATGCAGGTCTAGACCTAGGAGTTGTGTCGGGTTTTTCTAAGTTTCCGGATCAACCTCCGTGGACCTTCTTCACGCCAGAGATTCATTTCGATCTTGCAGCTTTTCGCAAAGAGTCTACCAGCTCTCTGGCGGACAAGGCTTTGTATGCTGAGCTCTGTTCCAAATTCCCATCCTATCAAAAAGTTTCACTGACGGTTCCAAGTCTGAAGAGGGAGTGGCCTTTTGCAGCCTACGCCCTGGGGCTCCTTCTCAGATACTGTTGAAACTTTTTCATTCAGTGCTTCTGTATATTCTGCTGAACTTACTGCTCTGGTTTTGGCTTTGAAGATAATTTTCACAATCTTCGAGAGGGACATTCTGGTTCTGTCGGAAATTTGCTGTCAGCTTTGGAGGCTATAGCTGGCCGCAACCTTCAGCATCCAGAACTTTTACTTTTTTTGAACTTTTTAGCAACTTGAAGGCGGACGGTTACAACATTACTCTTGCTTGGGTTCCTGGTCATGTTTGGGATCGGCGGGAAAAGAAATGGTTGATCGTTTTGCCAAGAACGCCACAAAGGGAAGAAACTGTCCAACATTATATCCCCTGCTCAGACGTGAAACCAAAATTAACGATTATGTGAGAGACCTCTGGCAGGAGGATTGGAACACACAGACGACTAACAAACTCTTTCAGTCCGCCCAAACCTTAAGGACTTCCTCCCCTCCACGTCGGGAGGTCGTTTAAAAAGGAAACGGTTCTGTGCCGGCTGCACACGGCCATTCGTATTTTACCATGCTTACCTTTTAAAGAGTGAAGAAGCTCCGTGGTGCATTCCATGTCATGCGCCACTCACAATGAAACATGTTCTTTTAGAGTGTTGGGACTTGCACGAGTGGAGACACAAATATTTTACGGCGGAGTCCATGAAGATCTGTTCAGGGATGTCCCGCCTGACGTGATCCTTGAGTTTTTGAGAGAGATTAACATTTTTTTTCTGATTTAAGATTTTACGGCAGAAAGATTTTTAACAAACTTTCTGGTGCGTTTGTAGACGATGTCAAATTTTAACAAGAAAGTGTGAAAGTTTGTTTTTTTTGTTTTGTTTTTTTTTAATGACTGGTGAGTTGATTTTAACATGGTGACAGCCCTGATATGGCCCTTTGCGGTCGGCTGGCTTAAGCAACATTATCTTTCTTATCCTAGCCCAATGCCTACCAGATCGACCGAGATCGACCGCGAAATTTCCTCTTTCTGAATACCGGATCGACCGCCGAATACTAGGTCAGCGGACTTTCACTTTCACTATCGCATATCCCAGAATGCAATTGCGATATAAGCGTCTTCCGGTAGGGCCGTTTCCGGACGCCATTTTGTGCTTTGTTGCAAAAGATTGGTTTTAGCATTTTGCTGCTGTGATTTTTCAAACTTCAGGCTTTTTTTCGTGAAAAAAATTTTTGCAAAATGGCGGATCAAGATACATGCAACTTCTGGAATCCCTTTTTGGATATGATAGGGGTGAAGAGAGTGTTTTTGAGGGCTTCACTCTTGAAGAAATTTCAAAGCAAGAAGAGTCCGACGTCGATCTTGACCAGTTTTTCAACAATGATCATCTGCTCAGTGATTTTGAGTCTGAAATTGTAGTGAATCGGGCAATGATGACAGTGATGTCGAATTGCCTATCGCTGCTGGGCCCAGCGCCAAAAAACGGAAAATTTGGAAACAAAGGCTGCTAGAGATTCAGTTACTGTTAACTGGAGTTGATAGACTGCAAGAGGTAAGGCCCAGAAAAACTGTTGTTTGTTTTGACAGCCAGGAAACCGAATCGGATGATGACCAAATTTTGCAGTCGGTTGGCGTGGCCCATGATTTGCCTGTGGGTGCGTCACCTTTTGATTTTTTTTGTCTTTTGATAAACCCGACGAATTTTGGCAAATGTTGAGCACAGAAACAAATTTAAAATGCTGCACAAAGCAAGAAGAAAAAGGTGTAGATTTAAACTCTGGCAGCCTAACCACTCCTGATGAAATGAAATTATTCATCTATGTTCCGTTTATGTTTGGGATCCATCGCGTACCAGAAATCGCAACTACTGGTCCACAGATCCTTTTTACGTGTTTTCTCAGGTTGCTGATGTCATTAGTAGAATAAAATTTAACAAATTAAATCAGTACTTTCATTTGAATACAGCAGTTTAAAACTATTCCCAAAGGTCAGCCGGGTATGACCCCTTGCACAAAGTGCGTCCACTCCTGGACATGGTGCTCAACAACAGCCGAGCCCACTACTACCCAGGCCAGGACATCTCCATTGATGAGGCCATGATAAAGTTCAATGGCAGACTGAGCTTCAAGCAGTATATCAAAGGTAAGGGGTTTTTATTAGTAGTATTTTTATTACTATTATTTTATGAATAATGTGAGACAATGAAAGCATACACGAAAAATGGTCATAAAATTTTTTTTATTGATCCCATGAAACAATTTTCATTGTAACAGTCTCAAAAGTAAAATATATATTTGGATTGCTCTCTCCCTCAGACTTAGATATGATAGCTGAGGTCCTGATTTGGCTCCTAGTAGTCCGCTGGACCCTATAAACACTAACTAACTAACTATCTCTCTCCCTCTCAGTTACACACATACACACACACACACACACACACAATTTGCCAAATAAGTTATCTAAAAAGGTAGTTCTCGTTCAATATGCAGACGACATTTGCATGTGGATGGAAGTAACTCTTAAAAGAAAACTCCACAGCGTGATATAAATTTCATCAGAAAGATCTATCAAAACGAACTAAATAGGATGGCGGAATACATGAAGTTAAATGGATTAAATTATCTATTGAAAAAACAAATATAATTCTTTTCAATAGAGGTAATAATCCAGAAAAACTGCCTGTTTTTACATTGGGCGAAACACCTCTTAAATATGTGACAGAAGTTAAATTCCTAGGAGTCCATTTTACATCTAAACTATCATGGAACGCTCATATTGAATACTTATTAACAAAGGCGAGGAAAATATTAAATTTCCTTAAAATTATCTCTAAAGAAAAATGGGGACAGAGTTCAGCTACATTGATAACTCTATGTAAATCTTTAATGAGGTCGAAAATAACATATGCCCAAGAAGTAATCTTTAGCGCTCCCAAATACCTATTGAAAAAGCTTGAAAGTATTGAATGCAAGGCATTGAAATTAGCACTTGGCCTTCCGGTGCATGCATCATCTTCTCGTACGTATTATGAAGCGCAGATGCTTCCCTTAGATGAATACAGAGAGTTAGCGTGTTGTAAATTTGTTATCAAGAGTACAACTAATAAAACGCACATTAGATCTGAAATAAAAATAAGGTCAGATATTGATTTCCCTAAAAGAGCCAAATCTATAGCTTCTCAAAAAACACTGGCAACGTACACGTCAAAAAGTATTACTGATTCCGGAGTTTCAATCGATAATGATGCTCTATCCATTAGACCGTTATTTTCTCCTATACCACCATGGAGCTTAATAAAGCACATTTTGATATTGAACATACCAATATGAAAAAGATGAAAACATAAACATGTTAGCAAGCTATATCAAATGCCATGTTGAAAAGAACTATTCAAATTATTTGAAAATATACACAGACGGTTCGTGCATTGATAAACAAGCAGGTTGTGCATTCTTAATACCAGACTTAAGAGTAGAGAAATCATTTTATATCGGAATTAACAAATCGATATTTACAGCAGAATTAACAGCGATACTCCTGGCTTTAAATTACCTTTTAAACTTTCCAAAAACAATATTTCAAATTCTGTTCTGTGTTGATTCTAAATCAGCTCTTCAGGCATTAAAAGTTTTTCAACTGCACACAAGACCTGAAATGATCATAGAGATAAGTTGTAAGATACACATGTTAATTGCAAGAGGAACCCATGTAGCTTTTTGTTGGATTCCTTCACATTGTTCTTTTCATTATAATGAAAAAGTAGACAGGGCAGCTAAACGTGGAGCCAAAAATAGTTTTGATTCAGAACTGTTTGATTTCCCCTTATCAGTACATGAACAGTGTAACTTGGTTAAGTCGCATATCTGGAAAGCTTTTGAATATAGTATGGTAGATCACGTATATAAAGAACAGTTTGATATTAAAAGAATCAAAGAGAATTTTAATCTTAATAGAAAATTACTCTCATTAATGCACAGGTGGAAACTTAATGCATTTAAAACAAAATATGTAAAGAACATAGTTTGCGTATGTGGAAACAAGATTACTCCAGTTCATATTGTTTCATGCAATGATATGAAAAAAATCATTCCAGTATTGAAGCAAAATACTGTGCAGGCCATTTTTCAGTCACCAGCTTTAACGTACGAATTCTTTGTACACTTAGAACGCATCCCTATTGGAAAATACTTATAATATTCTTTATTAACTTTATTTGCGGGGGATAAGAAAGGAAGGAGGGTGGGTGGGGTGGATAAAATGGTCGGGGGAGGGGGGGGGGGAGCAAAGGATTTTTTTGTTTGTTTTGTTTGTTTGTTTTTTCTTTTTTCTTTAATACTGTCATCCGTTTTGACTTTAATTGATTAGTTAGTTGTTGGTTATAAGTATTTTGTTTCATGTTAATCTTCTCTTATGACTTGTGTAAAGATATTCACACACTTACACATCCATAACTCTCTCACTCACACACACAGGCACACACACACACAGGCACACACACACACACACACACACAC
Source organism: Conus ventricosus (assembly GCA_018398815.1). Lineage (NCBI taxonomy): Eukaryota > Metazoa > Mollusca > Gastropoda > Neogastropoda > Conidae > Conus > Conus ventricosus. The sequence goes on along the minus strand of JAFLJL010014742.1, from coordinate 39,643 downwards.
ACACACACACCACACACACACACACACACACACACACACACTCGCGTGCACGCGCACCCATACATATTACACATACACACATTATGTACACGCTCGCAATTACTTCCGTACACATTCACTTTTTTTTTTTTTTTTTTTTTGTCTAATATCACGAATAGTGGATAGACGTTAAATGAAGGACACACACACACACACACACACACACACACACACACACACACACACACACACACACACCACACACCACCACACACACCACACACAGACACACACACACACACTTTTATCTGTCTCTCACTCACTTTTCACACAAACATTTCCATACACAAACACACTTGCATACACACACATACTCGCACATGAAAACTGAATACACATTTTTTGTTGTGTTTATTTGTACAGGAAAACCAAACCATGGGGGATCAAGGTCTGGTGTGCTGCAGACCCACGCACAGGATTCATGCTGGAGTTCAACGTCTACCAGGGTCGGGTTCTGGAGCCGATGCCGCACGGACTTGGATACCATGTTGTCATGAAGTTGGGTGACCGATTCCTCAAGAAGGGACATCACCTTTACTTCGACAACTATTTCTCGTCCGTGCAACTTGCCCAGGACCTGGAGAAGGAAGACACCTACATGACGTCGACCATCCGCATGAATCGCAAAGGGTGGCCGAAAACACTGAACGCTGCTTTCGGCAAGAAGATGAAGGTGGGCGATGTCCACTTTCGTCAAGATGGAAACCTGGTGGCTACTTTGTGGAAAGACAAGAGAGTAGTCTCTGCTCTTTCCACTAATGCCCAGCCTGAAATGGGATCTCAAGAAAGAAGGGCGCCAGGTGGAAAGAAGAAAGTCAGCGTTCCAGTGCCGGTGATCGCCTACAACCACAGCATGGGGGGTGTGGATTTAGCAGACCAGCTTGCCTCGTACTACACAGTCGGTCGTCCCTCTGTCAAGTGGTGGAGATACCTATGCTGGTGGTTGCTGCAGACTGCCATGATCAGCGCCTTCATCATCTGGAAGAACAGCAATCTGCCAGCCACAAAGAAAGGTCTTCGCCACTTGAGCTTCCGACTGGAGGTGCTGCGTGGCCTGAGTAAGGGCAACTCCGTACGCCAGAAATCCGCTCCCCAGGCTGTGGCACAGCCAGGTGTCACAGCATCAGACCCTCTCTCCATGGACCTGTCCGTCTTCCAGGCCTAAAAAAGAATTGCCTGGTTTGCCAGAAGGCGAAGAGGAAGACGGACAAGGGATATAGCATCACCACAGTGTGGGGATGTGTCATTTGTTCTGTACATTTATGTAAAGGCACATGTTTTGCTGAGTTTCATCAGCACCTGAAATCTACCTGTCACTAGTGTCAGCAATCATATGTTCATTTTGTTTTTTTTTCCCTCAGCACTTACTAGACCAATCTTCTTTATGTGACGCTTTCAGTTTTACAACACTGTTGAATTTTTTTTTTCTTCACCACAAAAGTTACCTATTCAGTGTGCAGAAAACACAGATTGACTTTAAAATTTTTGTTCCTGAAGGTTTCAGTACTATGTCTGGACATGGAAAATCACTATGTGCTCCTAATCCATGACATTCTGTGGTTCCAGTGAATTCAGGAAATATTCTTACAGCGCCAAGAACTCTTGACGTAAAATTAGTCTGATCGTTTTTTTTTTTTTCTTCATATACCAGTTCACTACATATGGAAAAAAATGGCTGTTTTGGATGGAGTGATGTCTTTGGCATTTTTTCATCAAATTTTTGTAATTGGTGAGTAAAAATGAAATTTTTTATTGAGGTTTACTTGTGGTGGGTGTGCATGTGTTGCGGAGTTACTTCCCTTGCCACGGTATTCTCATAGGCATATAGCACAAAGTCATGTGGTAGGCAGAGGGTTAGAGTTCAGAAGTCCATGCAGCAAGCAGATGGCTTCATCAGTGTTGTCATTATATATCTCATCATCATCATCATCATCATCATCATCGTCTGTCCCTGTATCGGTCAAGTTGGTGTCATCATTCATGAGATCATCATCATCACCACGGTCTCCACAAGTTCCTGCTGCAAGCAGGCAGCTCTATCAACGTTGTTCTGATTTTCCTCCTCCTCCTATCATCATCTCATCATTGTCATCGTCCATGGTTCTGACAGTAAGTAAGTTTGTATTATCATGATTATTACCATGCATGATCATTGCTATCACTGTTATCATATTGGTGAGTGCCTACGATAGGCAAGTCAGTTCATCACCTGTGATGATACTGCCTGGTTCATCACCTGTGATGATACTGCCTGGTTCATCACCTGTGATGATACTGCTTGGTTCATCACCTCTGATGATACTGCTTGGTTCATCACTCTGATGATACTGCTTGGTTCATCACCTGTGATGATACTGCCTGGTTCATCACCTCTGATGATACTGCCTGGTTCATCACCTGTGATGATACTGTTTGGTTCATCCCTCTGATGATACTGCTTGGTTCATCACCTCTGATGATACTGCTTGGTTCATCACCTGTGATGATACTGCTTGATTCATCACCTGTGATGATACTGCTTGATTCATCACCTGTGATGATACTGCCTGGTTCATCGCCTCTGATGATACTGCCTGGTTCATCACCTGTGATGCTGCTGCTTGGTTCATCACCTGTGATGATACTGCCTGGTTCATCACCTGTGATGCTGCTGCTTGGTTCATCACCTGTGATGATACTGCCGGTACATCACCTGTGATGATACTGCCTGGTTCATCACCTGTGATGATACTGCTTGGTTCATCACCTCTGGTGATACTGTTAAGTTCATCACCTGTGATGATACTGTTAAGTTCATCACCTGTGATGATACTGCCTGGTTCATCACCTGTGATGATACTGCTTGATTCATCACCTGTGATGATACTGCTTGATTCATCACCTGTGATGATACTGCCTGGTTATCATCACTGTATGATACTGCTTGGTTCATCACCTCTGATGATACTGCTTGGTTCATCACCTGTGATGATACTGCCTGGTTCATCACCTTTGATGAGATTGCTTGGTTCGTCACCTGTGATGATACTGCCTGGTTTCATCACCTGTGATGATACTGCATGGTTCATCACCTGTGATGATACTGCTTGGTTCATCACCTGTGATGATACTGCTTGGTTCATCACCTGGTGTTGATACTGTTTTGTTCATCACCTGTGATATGCTGTTTAGTTTCATCACCTCTGATGATACTGCTTGGTTCATCACCTCTGATGATACTGCCTGGCTCATCACCTGTGATGATACTGCCTGTTCATCACCTGTGATGCTGCTGCTTGGTTCTTCACCTGTGATGATACTGCTTGGTTCATCACCTGTGATGTATACTGTTTAGTTCATCACCTCTGATGATACTGCTTGGTTCATCACCTGTGATGATACTGTGCTGAGAGTGATTTACAGTTGCAGAGGTTGCCTCCTGTTTTGTTGTCTATGTCACATCATCATCGTCAGAGTCTGTATGATAAACAAGTTGATGCACCGTTTCTGGTGATGCGCATTAGAGAGAGATTCACAAGTGCAATCGCTGAACCTGGAAAGGCCTCCCGGCTTCAGGCTGTCTTTGCAAGGTTTTCACAGACCATGCAGCATGTTTGCACCACACGCCGTCAACAAAGACAGGTACGTGAGAGGAAAACTGAACACAGTTCGCTAATGAAAGCAGTCGGGAGATTTCTCTTATTTCCCAATCTTGAGGATGCTGTGTGGAACGGCAGTTCTGACCTAAACGTTCTTGTAAGCTCACGGTGGGACCACAGTGAATGACAAAGTTGAGGTCCTTGTCCAGGTGCAAAAGATCCGTGGGGAGCTGAAGAAGAAGGGCATGGACAAGGTGAAGGTGGGCAGCGTGAGGAGTTCCAGGGGCAGGAGCGGCTCATCATCATCGTCTCCACCGTCAGGAGCAACCCCCGCTTCCTCCACACCGACAACAAGTTCTCCATTGGCTTCCTGCAGAACAACAAGGTGAGGGGCACCGGGACAGGTGGGTGGGGGGGGGGGGGGGGGGGGGGGGGGGGTGGGTGGGTTGTTGGGTGGAAGGCTTTGTGCTGAACAAGGTGAAGGGCTTTGGGAACAGGGTGGGTTGGGGGGGTGGGGTGAGGTGGTTGTTGGGTGGAAGGCTTGTGTCTGAACAAGGTGAGGGGCTTTGGGAACAGGGTGGGTTGGGGGGATGGGGTGAGGTGGGTGGTCGGGTGGAAAGCTTTGAGCAGAACAAGGTGAGGGGCTTTGGGAACAGGGTGGGTTGGGGGAATGCAGTGGGGTGGGTGATCGGGTGGAAAGCTTTGAGCAGTACAACCAGACCTGCCAACCATTACGCATTTTGCGTAACTTATTACGCCCAAGTGATCATTCTTACCCCTTACGCATTTAGCCAAAAAATTACGCATTGAAAGTTTTCAACAACAACAAAAAAACGGACGAAAAAATCAGCTTATGTACAGATACGCATGGCGCCGTGCGTATAACCTGTAATCTTCAAGAAGCGTTTGCGGTCATGCGCAGTTCATTTCACCATCTTTACCATTCAGCAAAGTTGGCGTCTTTTTGAAGTTTTAGCTACGAAAATGTCGGAACATGGAGTAGAAAGTTTTGGACAAGATGCGAAAAAGAAAAAACTTGGTCAAAAGTTCCAAAAAGAATACTCGGAAAAGTTCCCCTGCATACGACCTTCGGCTAAAGGTGTAAATTGTGCACGGTGTACCACTTGCGAGTCGGACTTCACAATTTCCCATGGCGGGATGGTGGATGTGAAGCGTCACCTTGAGTCACACAAGCACATCGATTCCTCTAACGCGCCGAATTCTTCCAGCATCACACAGTTTTTTCAGACTGTAGACACCTCAAATGAAGATGAAATTAGGAAAAGGGTAATTCGGGCTGAAGCATTGGTGGCCGGATTTTTCGTCGAGCACAATATCGCTCTTAGCGCAGCCGACCATGCATCCCAGCTTTTTAAAGAAGCGTTCTCAGATTCGGAGATCGCCAAACAGTTCAAGAGCGGTCGAACAAAGACAACACACATTGTAAGGACCCTTGTCATGGAAGCCTAAACTGCTGCTGCATCTCAACTGCAGAATGGACCGTTTGTGTTGGGGACTGATGGAAGTCAGGAAGTGAGGGGGGGGGGGGGGGGGGAACAAATTCTTTCCTGGGCTGGTGCGATACTTAAAAAATGACACAATCGCCACTGAGCTGATAGCCAACCCCACATGCACAGAGTCAGCAACAGGGAGAACATTTTTGAGGTTATATATTTTCTTAATTTCATGTTCCCAGTTTCTCCATCTTCGAACTCCCCCCCCCCCCCTTCTCCCTCGCCCTCCCCCCTCCCCCCCCCCCCCCCCCCCCCCCCCCACCTCCTTAAGTCCAAATCTTTGCCAAGTCATTACAATCAAGACAGTTGAGTTGTTGGCCTGCACTTGTTTTTTTTTCCCCCACTATTAGATTGTTCGTCTATGTATTTGTCTGACTTTATTCAAGTTTAAAAGGCTGTGCCAGTTTTGAATAAAAGTTACCTTGTGTTAGGTTTCCTTATGGGAGCAAACGTCACCCCACTTGTTTACTGTTTATTATTTACTGTTCCCTGCCTCATTTCATTTCCAATTTTTTAGGTTGTTTCTGGCACACTATCAAGCCTTGTGTGCCATGCCATGATGGTTTAGGGGATTTGTGTGTGTTTCCAGTGTATTCTACATTTTTATAATTTGTAAAGATTTCTTGTGACACTTAAAAGAAAAGCTTGTTTTTGTAGAAAAGTAAAGTTCACAAAAATTGTGCGAACAATTTCATCGCATCGTGTTTGTTTGAAAAAAGGTAAATGTCACGCTTGATTACTCTTAGCTCTCAGAAATGACACATTTCTGCCTCACTGAGCTTCAATTCTTACTCATTGGTCTCTTAGGGGGTTGGCAGGTCTGTACAACAAGGTGAGGGGCTTTGGGGCCAGGGTTGCTTGCGGGGGTGGGGGTTCAAAGGCTTCCTGCAGAACAAGGTGAAGAGCGTTGGGGACATGGAGGTTGGGAGGGTGGAGGAGCAGGTGTCTGCAGGTCATCTAGGTGAGAGGCATCAGGGTGAGAGGGGGGAAGGAGACTTCCTGTAGAACAACAAGGTAGACATCTTTTGGAACAACATGTGTGTGTGTGTCTGTGTGTGTAAGTGCATATGGGTGCGTGCATGCATGAGGTAATATATGGACATATATATGTATGCTTGAATGTGCATGCAAGTTTCCCCAAATGGAGAAGCACTATGTTCGTGAGACCTACTTTAAACTGATCAGGTATGGTGTTCAGTCTGTCTCTTGAGACGATGGTGTTCCTCCCCTGTGATGGTGCTTTCCTCACTGTCAGTGCCACCTGGTGGTGTGTTTCAGCGTTTCAACGTGGCAGTGACCCGTCCCAAAGCTCTGCTCATCGTCATCGGCAACCCAACGTTCTGCGTCACAACAGGAGCTGGAGCAGGTGAGAAGTTGACGCAGTGCAGTGCAGTGCCAAACAATGCAGCATGATACCGTGCAATGCAACACAGTGCAATGCAATAGCAATATAATGCCATGCATTTCAGTACAGTACTCTGCGGTGGCGCAGTGGTTAGCGACACAGATTGTGGACTGGGAGGTCGTGCGTTCAACTCCCATCAGAATCATTGATTTGAGGGATTTGCAGGCTCTGGCTGACTCCTGTCCAAAGCTGAGCGTGCAGTGAGTCCAGACAGGACAACTGGAACCCTACAGGCTAGTTTCATCCACTTCATGGATGTGTCTCTAGGAGTGTTCACATTCTCTGATAAACACTTGAAGTGTTTGTATCTCTTAGGCTTGACTGCTGTCGGAAGGAAGCATAGTATACAGCCCTGTTGTAAACACTTGAAGTGCTTGTATCTCTTAGGCTTGACTGCTGTCGGAAGGAAGCATAGTATACAGCCCTGTTGTAAACACTTGAAGTGCTTGTATCTCTTAGGCTTGACTGCTGTCGGAAGGAAGCATAGTATACAGCCCTGTTGTAAACACTTGAAGTGCTTGTATCTCTTAGGCTTGACTGCTGTCGGAAGGAAGCATAGTATACAGCCCTGTTGTAAACACTTGAAGTGCTTGTATCTCTTAGGCTTGACTGCTGTCGGAAGGAAGCATAGTATACAGCCCTGTTGTAAACACTTGAAGTGCTTGTATCTCTTAGGCTTGACTGCTGTCGGAAGGAAGCATAGTATACAGCCCTGTTGTAAACACTTGAAGTGCTTGTATCTCTTAGGCTTGACTGCTGTCGGAAGGAAGCATAGTATACAGCCCTGTTGTAAACACTTGAAGTGCTGGTATCTCTTAGGCTTGACTGCTGTCGGAAGGAAGCATAGTATACAGCCCTGTTGTAAACACTTGAAGTGCTTGTATCTCTTAGGCTTGACTGCTGTCGGAAGGAAGCATAGTATACAGCCCTGTTGTAAACACTTGAAGTGCTTGTATCTCTTAGGCTTGACTGCTGTCGGAAGGAAGCATAGTATACAGCCCTGTTATAAACACTTGAAGTGCTTGTATCTCTTAGGCTTGACTGCTGTCGGAAGGAAGCATAGTATACAGCCCTGTTATAAACACTTGAAGTGCTTGTATCTCTTAGGCTTGACTGCTGTCGGAAGGAAGCATAGTATACAGCCCTGTTATAAACACTTGAAGTGCTTGTATCTCTTAGGCTTGACTGCTGTCGGAAGGAAGCATAGTATACAGCCCTGTTGAAAACACTTGAAGTGCTTGTATCTCTTAGGCTTGACTGCTGTCGGAAGGAAGCATAGTATACAGCCCTGTTGAAAACACTTGAAGTGCTTGTATCTCTTAGGCTTGACTGCTGTCGGAAGGAAGCATAGTATACAGCCCTGTTGTAAACACTTGAAGTGCTTGTATCTCTTAGGCTTGACTGCTGTCGGAAGGAAACATAGTATACAGCCCTGTTGTAAACACTTGAAGTGCTTGTATCTCTTAGGCTTGACTGCTGTCGGAAGGAAACATAGTATACAGCCCTGTTGTAAACACTTGAAGTGCTTGTATCTCTTAGGCTTGACTGCTGTCGGAAGGAAGCATAGTATACAGCCCTGTTGTAAACACTTGAAGTGCTTGTATCTCTTAGGCTTGACTGCTGTCGGAAGGAAGCATAGTATACAGCCCTGTTGTAAACACTTGAAGTGCTTGTATCTCTTAGGCTTGACTGCTGTCGGAAGGAAGCATAGTATACAGCCCTGTTGTAAACACTTGAAGTGCTTGTATCTCTTAGGCTTGACTGCTGTCGGAAGGAAGCATAGTATACAGCCCTGTTGTAAACACTTGAAGTGCTTGTATCTCTTAGGCTTGACTGCTGTCGGAAGGAAGCATAGTATACAGCCCTGTTGTAAACACTTGAAGTGCTTGTATCTCTTAGGCTTGACTGCTGTCGGAAGGAAGCATAGTATACAGCCCTGTTGTAAACACTTGAAGTGCTTGTATCTCTTAGGCTTGACTGCTGTCGGAAGGAAGCATAGTATACAGCCCTGTTATAAACACTTGAAGTGCTTGTATCTCTTAGGCTTGACTGCTGTCGGAAGGAAGCATAGTATACAGCTGACTGCTGTCGGAAGGAAGCATAGTATACAGCCCTGTTATAAACACTTAAAGTGCTTGTATCTCTTAGGCTTGACTGCTGTCGGAAGGAAGCATAGTATACAGCCCTGTTATAAACACTTAAAGTGCTTGTATCTCTTAGGCTTGACTGCTGTCGGAAGGAAGCATAGTATACAGCCCTGTTATAAACACTTGAAGTGCTTGTATCTCTTAGGCTTGACTGCTGTCGGAAGGAAGCATAGTATACAGCCCTGTTATAAACACTTGAAGTGCTTGTATCTCTTAGGCTTGACTGCTGTCGGAAGGAAGCATAGTATACAGCTGACTGCTGTCGGAAGGAAGCATAGTATACAGCCCTGTTATAAACACTTGAAGTGCTTGTATCTCTTAGGCTTGACTGCTGTCGGAAGGAAGCATAGTATACAGCCCTGTTATAAACACTTGAAGTGCTTGTATCTCGTAGGCTTGACTGCTGTCGGAAGGAAGCATAGTATACAGCTGACTGCTGTCAGAAGGAAGCATAGTATACAGCCCTGTTATAAACACTTGAAGTGCTTGTATCTCTTAGGCTTGACTGCTGTCGGAAGGAAGCATAGTATACAGCTGACTACTGTCGGAAGGAAGCATAGTATACAGCTGACTGCTGTCGGAAGGAAGCATCGTATACAGCTGACTGCTGTCGGAAGGAAGCATAGTATACAGCTGACTGCTTCAGCTGACTGCTGTCGGAAGGAAGCATAGTATACAGCTGACTGCTGTCGGAAGGAAGCATAGTATACAGCTGACTGCTGTCGGAAGGAAGCATAGTATACAGCTGACTGCTGTCGGAAGGAAGCATAGTATACAGCTGACTGCTGTCGGAAGGAAGCATAGTATACAGCCCTGTTGTAAAGTCTCTGACCAGAGCAGAACTCCATGGCACCGTCTTTATCATCCTCATTGATCAGCTTTTAATTTTTAAAAAAATTAAAAAGTCTTCTGTTCTGTGGCTTTTTCATACCCTGTTCTCATGATGACCTCGGTTTTGGTTTAACACTTTCCAGACGGGCGCGGCAGAGCAACGTCGCTTCCCTGCACGCGCGTGCACCGCACGTGCTTACAACCGTTGCAGACGGGCGATTTTCGCACTTTTTGATTTGATTTTGCGTCTCCTAGTGTAAACCTTACAAGCAACTGTTATATATCAACGGAAAGCTTAAAGCGCGAACTTTGTAATGAGCATAGAATTAAATACATTTTGGGTAAAATAGCAACGCTTCTGTTACAGAAACAACATAAGTAAAACGTAAGAGAACACAATCTTGTGCACGTTTGTTTGGTTTGTATGACAACAGCAAATGAGGTAGAAAAGGGGCATAAAACTTTGCTCTTACTTTGAGCAGATGCAGAGAAAGCCTGAGGTATTCAATATGTGTAATCCAAGTGAATTTTTTTTTTTTAAGGAAATTAAATCATTGCACACAGTACATACTTTTCACTGTTTTGGCTTCAGATGATAAGACATGTAAAACTATTAAATACACAGAGCAAATAAATCAAGCTCAGATTCTTTTCGATAAACTTGTGCACGTTTACCCCCCCCCCCCCCCCCCCCCCATTTTCTGAACTACTTTGCTGAACCAGTTCTTACACCACATGTCATTCTCCTTCTGCCCGATATATTGGTGAAGCAGGAAATTCCACACATGCCTTCCAGTGCCAGACGGGTCTCTTTGTTCGGACTACTCTGGGGTCACAAAGGTCATCGCTTGTGCATGTAAACTTACCCTTCCAGTGGCTAGAACCCTGTTCTAAATATTTATGGCAGCTGCATCCTCTAGACGGTAGACGAAAGAACATGGGAATTTTTTATAGTTGTGCCGTCACGGAGGCACAGCACATCCGGGCAGTACAGCAGTGCTGTCGTCACAAGGGCACGGCTCGTCATGAACGGGTCGACAGAGTTGCCGTCACTATCGCACGGCGCGTCACAAAAAGGTTAAACTCCACATCTGTATCCTTGATGTGTTTGTGTCAAGGTCACTGGTATTGACAGTTTCGTGGAGACTGTCGTTGGAAGGATGTTGTGGCTGCCTCTACTAAAGGGTCACTTACTCATGCTGGATCCCCAGGTGAACAGTCATTGTCATCACCAGCCGCCATGGTGAAGAGGTTAGCATCATGGATCCCAGCTGGGAGGTTGTGGGTTCGATTCCCATCAGAGCCATGTGGGGTTTTATGTGCCCCGACTGCCTACTACCCAGAGTTGAGTTTGCTACAGGCTCGATTGGGAAGACTGGGACCACAATCAAGTTTCATCCACTGTATGGATGTGTCTCCGAGAGAGTTGCTCAGATTTTCAGACCAACACTGCAGGTGTCTGTATCTGTCAGGCCTGCTTGATGCAGTGATATATTATGAAAGTAAGCGTAGAGTACAGCCCTGTCATCCAGTCTTTGATGCGAATGGAAATCTGTGGCATCATCTTCATCATCCTCATTCTCATCGATCAGCATTTAAAAGAGAAAAAAAAAAAAAATTCTGAGGCCCTTCATACGCTGCTGTCATGGCGACTCAGTTTCGATGACCTTACCATGTCTAGGGCCTTTTTTTTTTGGTTCCATTGGGTTCACTGGTTTTGGTGTGTTCATGGGGGCTGTTGTTGGATGGTTGTGGTGGAGCTCTCCGAGGGGATTACTCACGCCGGTTCCGCGGTTAAGCAATTATTGTCATCAGTAGGGGACTTGGTGGGCAATGTCCTGCATTTGTTAGACCAGAACAGGCGCCACTGAACACTGCCGAAGTGACTCGGGAGCAGTGCTGTGTCACCTCTGGTGGGTTGCCTCTTGACCACTTGACACTGACTGCTCCCTGTGGATTGCCAGTGGGTAGGGCCGGGCCGGACTGCGGCTGTGGACAGGGGGTCTGAATGAGTGGCATGTCTCCAATGCCACTGAGGTGGCACAGAAGATGGGGCAGCAAAATTTTTTAAAAAAAGGCAATCATTGTGGTCAGTAGGTGGCTGAGCGGGAGGAGGCTGAGCGGGAGGAGGCTGAGCGGGAGGAGGTTGAGCATGTGATGTCCTGTATGTGCTGGATCAGAGCAGGTGCCACTGAACACCACTGAAGGGACTCGGCGGCAATGCAGTGTCCCCTTTTGTGGGTTGCCTCATGGCAGCTCAGTATTGACTGCTCCCTGTGGATTGCTGGTAGCCATCTGTGAAGGCTCAAAGCAAGGTGTGGCTGTGGGCGGGGAACCAGAACAAGCAGTGTCAGAGTAATGCCACGGAGGTCACAATGCCACGGAGGTCACAATGCCATGGAGGTCACAATGCCACGGAGGTCACACAGAACAAGCAGTGTCAGAGTGATGCCACGGAGGTCACAATGCCATGGAGGTCACAATGCCATGGAGGTCACAATGCCACGGAGGTCACAATGCCATGGAGGTCACACAGAACAAGCAGTGTCAGAGTAATGCCACGGAGGTCACAATGCCATGGAGGTCACAATGCCACGGAGGTCACAATGCCATGGAGGTCACACAGAACAAGCAGTGTCAGAGTAATGCCACGGAGGTCACAATGCCATGGAGGTCACAATGCCATGGAGGTCACAATGCCATGGAGGTCGCAATGCCACGGAGGTCACAATGCCACGGAGGTCACAATGCCATGGAGGTCACACAGAACAAGCAGTGTCAGAGTAATGCCATGGAGGTCACAATGCCATGGAGGTCACAATGCCACGGAGGTCACAATGCCATGGAGGTCACACAGAACAAGCAGTGTCAGAGTAATGCCATGGAGGTCACAATGCCATGGAGGTCACAATGCCATGGAGGTCACACAGAACAAGCAGTGTCAGAGTAATGCCACGGAGGTCACAATGCCATGGAGGTCACAATGCCATGGAGGTCACACAGAACAAGCAGTGTCAGAGTAATGCCACGGAGGTCACAATGCCACGGAGGTCACAATGCCATGGAGGTCACACAGAACAAGCAGTGTCAGAGTAATGCCACGGAGGTCACAATGCCATGGAGGTCACAATGCCATGGAGGTCACAATGCCATGGAGGTCACACAGAACAAGCATTGTCAGAGTAATGCCACGGCGGTCACAATGCCATGGAGGTCACACAGAACAAGCAGTGTCAGAGTGATGCCACGGAGGTCACAATGCCATGGAGGTCACAATGCCATGGAGGTCACACAGAACAAGCAGTGTCAGAGTAATGCCACGGAGGTCACAATGCCACGGAGGTCACAATGCCATGGAGGTCACACAGAACAAGCAGTGTCAGAGTAATGCCACGGAGGTCACAATGCCATGGAGGTCACAATGCCATGGAGGTCACAATGCCATGGAGGTCACACAGAACAAGCATTGTCAGAGTAATGCCACGGAGGTCACAATGCCATGGAGGTCACACAGAACAAGCAGTGTCAGAGTAATGCCACGGAGGTCACAATGCCATGGAGGTCACACAGAACAAGCAGTGTCAGAGTAATGCTACGGAGGTCACAAGCCATGGAGGTCACACAGAACAAGCAGTGTCAGAGTAATGCCACGGAGGTCACAATGCCATGGAGGTCACAATGCCGTGGAGGTCACACAGAACAAGCAGTGTCAGAGTAATGCCATGGAGGTCACACAGAACAAGCAGTGTCAGAGGTCACACAGAACAAGCAGTGTCAGAGGTCACACAGA
>JAFLJL010014742.1:5005-25339 GCA_018398815.1 Conus ventricosus | reverse complement strand
GAAAACTAGGCACGTCGCCAAAGGGTTTCAAGCTTTTAAGTGGAAAAAGGGGCAAACAGTTTTAAACAGTCCTGTATCAGCTTTTGAAGGTAACCTGGATAAAGTTTCGTGATCGGGTGTTACTATGTTCCTTCCCGACAGCAGTCAGTACCACTTGGCCCTGTATACTATGCTTCCTTCGACAGCAGTCAAGCTAAGAGATCAAGCACTTCAAGTGTTTACAACAGGGCTGTATACTATGCTTCCTTCCGACAGCAGTCAAGCCTAAGAGATACAAGCATTCAAGTGTTTACAACAGGGCTGTATACTATGCTTCCCTTTCCCGACAGCAGTCAAGCCTAAGAGATACAAGCACTTCAAGTGTTTACAACAGGGCTGTATACTATGCTTCCTTCCGACAGCAGTCAAGCCTAAGAGATACAAGCACTTCAAGTGTTTTACAACAGGGCTGTATACTATGCTTCCTTCCGACAGCAGTCAAGCCTAAGAGATACAAGCACTTCAAGTGTTTACAACAGGGCTGTATACTATGCTTCCTTCCGACAGCAGTCAAGCCTAAGAGATACAAGCTCTTCAAGTGTTTACAACAGGGCTGTATTATATGTTTCTTCCGACAGCAGTCAAGCCTAAGAGATACAAGCACTTCAAGTGTTTAACAGGGCTGTATACTATGTTTCCTTCCGACAGCAGTCAAGCCTAAGAGATACAAGCACTTCAAGTGTTTACAACAGGGCTGTATACTATGCTTCCTTCCGACAGCAGTCAAGCTAAGAGATACAAGCACTTAAAGTGTTTTCAACAGGGCTGTATACTATGCTTCCTTCCGACAGCAGTCAAGCCTAAGAGATACAAGCACTTCAAGTGTTTTCAACAGGGCTGTATACTAGCTTCCTTCCGACAGCAGTCAAGCCTAAGAGATACAAGCCTTCAGGTTTTAACAGGGCTGTATACTATGCTTCCTTCCGACAGCAGTCAAGCCTAAGAGATACAAGCACTTCAAGTGTTTATAACAGGGCTGTATACTATGCTTCCTTCCGACAGCAGTCAAGCCTAAGTGATACAAGCACTTCAAGTGTTTATAACAGGGCTGTATACTATGCTTCCTTCCGACAGCAGTCAAGCCTATGAGATACAAGCACTTCAAGTGTTTACAACAGGGCTGTATATACTATGCTTCCTTCGACAGCAGTCAAGCCTAAGAGATACAAGCACTTCAAGTGTTTACAACAGGGCTGTATACTATGCTTCTTCCGACAGCAGTCAAGCCTAGAGATACCAGCACTTCAAGTGTTTACAACAGGGCTGTATACTATGCTTCCTTCCGACAGCAGTCATGCTAAGAGATACAAGCACTTCAAGTGTTTACAACAGGGCTGTATACTATGCTTCTTCCGCAGCCGTCAGCCTAAGGATTACAAGCATTCAAGTGTTTACAACAGGGCTGTATATATGCTTCCTTCACAGCAGTCAGCCTAAGAGATAAAAGCACTTCAAGTGTTTACACAGGGCTGATACTATGCTTCTTCGACAGCAGTCAGCCAAAGAGATACAAGCACTTCAAGTGTTTACAACAGGGCTGTATACTATGCTTCCTTCCGACAGCAGTCAAGCCTAAGAGATACAAGCACTTCAAGTGTTTACAACAGGGCTGTATACTATGCTTCCTTCCCGACAGCAGTCAAGCCTAAGAGATACAAGCACTTCAAGTGTTACAACAGGGCTGTATACTATGTTTCCCTTCCGACAGCAGTCAAGCCTAAGAGATACAAACACTTCAAGTGTTTATCAGAGAATGTGAACACCCCTAGAGCACATCCATGAAGTGGATGAACTAGCCTGTAGGGTTCCAGTTGTCCTGTCTGGACTCACTGCCCGCTCAGCTTTGGACAGGAGTCAGCCAGAGCCTGCAAATCCCTCAAATCAATGATTCTGATGGGAGTTGAACGCACGACCTCCAGTCCACAATCTGTGTCGCTAACCACTGCGCCACCGCAGAGTACTGTACTGAAATGCATGGCATTATATTGCTATTGCATTGCACTGTGTTGCATTGCACGGTTCATGCTGCATTGTTTGGCACTGCACTGCACTGCGTCAACTTCTCACCTGCTCCAGCTCCTGTTGTGACGCAGAACGTTGGGGTTGCCGATGACGATGAGCAGAGCTTTGGGACGGGTCACTGCCACGTTGAAACGCTGAAACACACCACCAGGTGGCACTGACAGTGAGGAAAGCACCATCACAGGGGAGGAATCCCATCGTCTCAAGAGACAGACTGAACACCATACCTGATCAGTTTAAAGTAGGTCTCACGAACATAGTGCTTCTCCATTTGGGGAAACTTGCATGCACATTCAAGCATACATATTATATGTCCATATATTACCTCATGCATGCACGCACCCTTATGCACTTACACACACAGACACACACACACATGTTGTTCCAAAAGATGTCTACCTTGTTGTTCTACAGGAAGTCTCCTTCCCCCCTCTCACCCTGATGCCTCTCACCTAGATGACCTGCAGACACCTGCTCCTCCACCCTCCAACCTCCATGTCCCAACGCTCTTCACCTTGTTCTGCAGGAAGCCTTTGAACCCCCCACCCCGCAAGCAACCCTGGCCACAAAGCCCCTCACCTTGTTGTACAGACTGCCAACCCCCTAAGAGACCAATGAGTAAGAATTGAGCTCAGTGAGGCAGATATGTGTCATTTCTGAGAGCTAAGAGTAATCAAGCGTGACATTTACCTTTTTTCAACAAACACGATGCGATGTGAAATTGTCGCACAATTTTTGTGAACTTTACTTTTCTACAAAAACAAGCTTTTCTTTTAAGTGTCACAAGAAATCTTTACAAATTATAAAAAATGTAGAATACACTGGAAACACACACAAATCCCCTAAACCATCATGGCATGGCACACCAAGGCTTGATAGTGTGCCAGAAACAACCTAAAAATTGGAATGAAATGAGGCAGGGAACAGTAAATAATAAACAGTAAACAAGTGGGGTGACGTTTGCTCCATAAGGAAAACCTAACACAAGGTAACTTTTATTCAAAACTGGCACAGCCTTTTAAACTTGAATAAAGTCAGACAAATACATAGACGAACAATCTAATAGTGGGGGAAAAAAAAACAAGTGCAGGCAACAACTCAACTGTCTTGATTGTAATGACTTGGCAAAGATTTGGACTTAAGGAGGTGGGGGGGGGGGGGGGGGGGAGGGAGAAGGGGGGCGAGGGAGAAGGGGGGGGGGGGGGAGTTCGAAGATGGAGAAACTGGGAACATGAAATTAAGAAAATATATAACCTCAAAAATGTTCTCCCCTGTTGCTGGACTCTGTGCATGTGGGGTTGGCTATCAGCTCAGTGGCGATTGTGTCATTTTTAAGTATCGCACCAGCCCAGGAAAGAATTTGTTTCCCCCCCCCCCCCCCCCCCCCCCCCCCCCCCTCACTTCGACTTCCATCAGTCCCCAACACAAACGGTCCATTGCAGTGAGTTGGCAGCAGCAGTTTAGGCTTCATGACAAGGGTCCTTACATGTGTGTTGTCTTTGTTCGACCGCTCTTGAACTGTTTGGCGATCTCCGAATCTGAGAACGCTTCTTTAAAAAGCTGGGATGCCATGGTCGGCTGCGCTAAGAGCGATATTGTGCTCGACGAAAAATCCGGCACAATGCTTCAGCCCGAATTACCCTTTCCTAATTTCATCTTCATTTGAGGTGTCTACAGTCTGAAAAAACTGTGTGATGCTGGAAGAATTCGGCGCGTTAGAGGAATCGATTGTGCTTGTGTGACTCAAGGTGACGCTTCACATCCACCATCCCGCATGGGAAATTGTGAAGTCCGACTCGCAAGTGGTACACCGTGCACAATTTACACCTTTAGCGAAGGTCGTTATGCAGGGGAACTTTTCCGAGTATTCTTTTTGGAACTTTTGACCAAGTTTTTCTTTTTCGCATCTTGTCCAAAACTTTCTACTCCATGTTCGACATTTCGTAGCTAAAACTTCAAAAAGACGCCAACTTTGCTGAATGGTAAAGATGGTGGAAATGAACTGCGCATGACCGCAAACGCTTCTGAAGATTACAGGTTATACGCACGGCGCATGCGTATCTGTACATAAGCTGATTTTTTCGTCCGTTTTTTTGTTGTTGTTTGAAAACTTTCAATGCGTAATTTTTTGGCTAAATGCGTAAGGGCGTAAGAATGATCAATTGGGCGTAATAAGTTACGCAAAATGCGTAATGGTTGGCAGGTCTGGTTGTACTGCTCAAAGCTTTCCACCCGATCACCCACCCCACTGCATTCCCCCAACCCCCCCTTTTCCCCAAAGCCCCTCACCTTGTTCTGCTCAAGCTTTCCACCCGCCACCCACCCCACCCCATCCCCCCAAAAAACCCTGTTCCCAAAACCCCTCACCTTGTTCAGCACAAGCCTTCCACCCAACAACCCACCCCACCCCACCCCCCAACCCACCCTGTTCCCCCAAACCCTTCACCTTGTTCAGCACAAAGCCTTCCCCCCAACAACCCACTCACCCCCCCCCCCCCCCCCCCCCCCCCCCCCCCCTCCCCCGGTCCCTCCCTTGTTGTTCTGCAGGAAGCCAATGGAGAACCCCTTTTGTCGGTTGGAGGAAGCGGGGGTGCTCTGAAAGTGGAGACGTGATGATGGCCGTCCTGCCCTGGAACTCCCCCAGTGGCCCACCTCCCTTGTCCATGCCCTTCTTCTTCAGCTCCCCACGGATCTTTTGCACCTGGGACAAGGACCTCAACTTTGTCATTCACCTGTGGTCACCACCGTGAGCTTACAAGAACGTTTCAGGTCAGAACTGCGTTCCACACAGCATCCTCACGATCTTGGGAAATAAGAGAACATCTCCCGACTGCTTTCATAGCGAACTGTGTTCAGTTTTCCTCTCAGCGTACCTGTCTTTGTTGACGGCGTGTGTGTGCAAACATGCTGCATGGTCTGTGAAAACCTTGCAAGACATGCCTGAAGCGGGAGGCCTTTCCAGGTTCAGCGATGCACTGTGAATCTCTCTCTAATGCGCATCACCAGAAACGGTGCATCAACTTGTTTATCATACAGACTCTGACGATGATGATGTGACATAGACACAAAACGGAGGCAACCTCTGCACTGTAAATCACTCTCAGCACGTATCATCACAGGTGATGAACCAAGCAGTATCATCAGAGGTGATGAACTAAACAGTATCATCACAGGTGATGAACCAAGCAGTATCATCACAGGTGAAGAACCAAGCAGCAGCATCACAGGTGATGAACCAGGCAGTATCATCACAGGTGATGAGCAGGCAGTATCATCAGAGGTGATGAACCAAGCAGTATCATCAGAGGTGATGAACTAAACAGCATCATCACAGGTGTGAACAAAACAGTATCAACACAGGTGATGAACCAAGCAGTATCATCACAGGTGATGAACCAAGCAGTATCATCACAGGTGAGAACCAGCAGTATCATCACAGGTGATGAAACCAGGCAGTATCATCACAGGTGACGAACCAAGCAATCTCATCAAAGGTGATGAACAGGCAGTTTCATCACAGGTGATGAACCAGCAGTATCATCAGAGGTGATGAACAAGCAGTATCATCACAGGTGATGAACCAGGCAGTATCATCACAGGTGATGAATCAAGCAGTATCATCACAGGTGATGAATCAAGCAGTATCATCACAGGTGATGAACAGGCAGTATCATCACAGGTGATGAACTTAACAGTATCATCACAGGTGATGAACTTAACAGTATCACCAGAGGTGATGAACCAAGCAGTATCATCACAGGTGATGAACCAGGCGTATCATCACAGGTGATGAACCAGGCAGTATCATCACAGGTGATGAACCAAGCAGCAGCATCACAGGTGTGATGAACCAGGCAGTATCATCACAGGTGATGAACCAAGCAGCAGCATCACAGGTGATGAACCAGGCAGTATCATCAGAGGCGATGAACCAGGCAGTATCATCACAGGTGATGAATCAAGCAGTATCATCACAGGTGATGAATCAAGCAGTATCATCACAGGTGATTGAACCAAGCAGTATCATCAGAGGTGATGAACCAAGCAGTATCATCAGAGGGATGAACCAAACAGTATCATCACAGGTGATGAACCAGGCAGTATCATCAGAGGTGATGAACCGGCAGTATCATCACAGGTGATGAACCAAGCAGTATCATCAGAGGTGATGAACCAAGCAGTATCATCAGAGGTGATGAAACCAAGCAGTATCATCACAGGTGATGAACCAGGCTGTATCATACAGGTGATGAACCAGGCAGTATCATCACAGGTGATGAACTGACTTGCCTATCGTAGGCACTCACCAATATGATAACAGTGATAGCAATGATCATGCATGGTAATAATCATGATAATACAAACTTACTTACTGTCAGAACCATGGACGATGACAATGATGATGATGATGATAGGAGGAGGAGGAAAATCAGAACACGTTGATAGAGCTGCCTGCTTGCAGCAGGAACTTGTGGAGACCGTGGTGATGTGATGATTCTATGAATGATGACACAACTTGACCGATACAGGGACAGACGATGATGATGATGATGATGATGATGATGAGATATATAATGACAACACTGATGAAGCCATCTGCTTGCTGCATGGACTTCTGAACTCTAACCTCTGCCTACCACATGACTTTGTGCTATTGCCTATGAGATACCGTGGCAAGGGAAGTAACTCCGCAACACATGCACACCCACCACAGTAAACCTCAATAAAAAATTTCATTTTTACTCACCAATTACAAAATTTGATGAAAAAATGCCAAAGACATCACTCCATCCAAAACAGCCATTTTTTTCCATATGTAGTGAATGGTATATGAAGAAAAAAAAAAAACGATCAGACTAATTTTACGTCAAGAGTTCTTGGCGCTGTAAGAATATTTCCTGAATTCACTGGAACCACAGAATGTCATGGATTAGGAGCACATAGTGATTTTCCATGTCCAGACATAGTACTGAAACCTTTCAGGAACAAATTTTAAAGTCAATCTGTTGTTTTCTGCCACATGAATAGGTAACTTTTGTGGTGAAGAAAAAAAAAAATTCAACAGTGTTGTTAAAACTGAAAGCGTCACATAAGAAGATTGGTCTAGTAAGTGCTGAGGGAAAAAAAAAACAAAATGAACATATGATGCTGACACTAGTGACAGGTAGATTTCAGGTGCTGATGAAACTCAGCAAAACATGTGCCTTTACATAAATGTACAGAACAAATGACACATCCCCACACTGTGGTGATGCTATATCCCTTGCCCGTCTTCCTCTTCGCCTTCTGGCAAACCAGGCAATTCTTTTTTGGGCCCTGGAAGACGGACAGGTCCATGGGAGAGAGGGTCTGATGCTGTGACACCTGGCTGTGCCACAGCCTGGGGAGCGGATTTCTGGCGTACGGAGTTCCCCTTACTCAGGCCACGCAGCACCTCCAGTCGGAAGCTCAAGTGGCGAAGACCTTTCTTTGTGGCTGGCAGATTGCTGTTCTTCCAGATGATGAAGGCGCTGATCATGGCAGTCTGCAGCAACCACCAGCATAGGTATCTCCACCACTTGACAGAGGGGACGACCGACTTTTGTAGTACGAGGCAAGCTGGTCTGCTAAATCCACACCCCCATGCTGTGGTTGTAGGCGATCACCGGCACTGGAACGCTGACTTTTTTCTTTCCACCTGGCGCCCTTCTTTCTTGAGATCCCATTTCAGGCTGGGCATTAGTGGAAAGAGCAGAGACTACTCTCTTGTCTTTCCACAATGTAGCCACCAGGTTTCCATCTTGACGAAAGTGGACATCGCCCACCTTCATCTTCTTGCCGAAGCAGCGTTCAGTGTTTTCGGCCACCCTTTGCGATTCATGCGGATGGTCGACGTCATGTAGGTGTCTTCCTTCTCCAGGTCCTGGGCAAGTTGCACGGACGGGGAAATTAGTTGTCGAAGTAAAGGTGATGTCCCTTCTTGAGGAATCGGTCACCCAACTTCATGACAACATGGTATCCAAGTCCGTGCGGCATCGGCTCCAGAACCCGACCCTGGTAGACGTTGAACTCCAGCATGAATCCTGTGCGTGGGTCTGCAGCACACCAGACCTTGATCCCCCATGGGTTTGTTTTCCTGTACAAATAAACACAACAAAAAATGTGTATTCAGTTTTCATGTGCGAGTATGTGTGTGTATGCAAGTGTGTTTGTGTATGGAAATGTTTGTGTGAAAAGTGAGTGAGAGACAGATAAAGTGTGTGTGTGTGTGTCTGTGTGTGGTGTGTGTGGGTGTGTGGTGTGTGTGTGTGTGTGTGTGTGTGTGTGTGTGTGTGTGTGTGTGTGTGTGTGTGTGTCCTTCATTTAACGTCTATCCACTATTCGTGATATTAGACAAAAAAAAAAAAAAAAAAAAGTGAATGTGTACGGAAGTAATTGCGAGCGTGTACATAATGTGTGTTATGTGTATTTTGTTATGGGTGCGCGTGCACGCGGTGTGTGTGTGTGTGTGTGTGTGTGTGTGTGTGTGTGTGTGTGTGTGTGTGTGTGTGTGTGTGTGTGTGCCTGTGTGTGTGTGTGCCTGTGTGTGTGAGTGAGAGTGTTATGGATGTGTAAGTGTGTGAATTCTTTACACAAGTCATAAGAGAAGATTACATGAAACAAAATACTTATAACCAACAACTAACTAATCAATTAAAGTCAAACGGATGACAGTATTAAAGAAAAAAGAAAAACAAAAAAAACAAAACAAAAAAAATCCTTTGCTCCCCCCCCCCTCCCCCCGACCATTTTATCCACCCCACCCACCCTCCTTCCTTTCTTATCCCCCGCAATAAAGTTATAAAGAATATTATAAGTATTTTCCAATAGGGATGCGTTCTAAGTGTACAAAGAATTCGTACGTTAAAGCGGGTGACTGAAAAATGGCCTGCACAGTATTTTGCTTCAATACTGGAATGATTTTTTTCATATCATTGCATGAAACATATGAACTGGAGTAATCTTGTTTCCACATACGCAAACTATGTTCTTTACATATTTTGTTTTAAATGCATTAAGTTTCCACCTGTGCATTAATGAGAGTATTTTCTATTAAGATTAAAATTCTCTTGATTCTTTTAATATCAAACTGTTCTTTATATACGTGATCTACCATACTATATTCAAAAGCTTTCCAGATATGCGACTTAACCAAGTTACACTGTTCATGTACTGATAAGGGGAAATCAAACAGTTCTGAATCAAAACTATTTTTTGGGTCCACGTTTAGCTGCCCTGTCTACTTTTTCATTATAATGAAAAGAACAATGTGAAGGAATCCAACAAAAAGCTACATGGGTTCCTCTTGCAATTAACATGTGTATCTTACAACTTATCTCTATGATCATTTCAGGTCTTGTGTGCAGTTGAAAACTTTTAATGCCTGAAGAGCTGATTTAGAATCAACACAGAACAGAATTTGGAAAAAATTGTTTTTGGAAAGTTTAAAGGTAATTAAAGCAGGAGTATCGCTGTTAATTCTGCTGTAAATATCGATTTGGTTAATTCCGATATAAATGATTTCTCTACTCTTAAGTCTGGTATTAAGAATGCACAACTGCTTGTTTATCAATGCACGAACCGTCTGTGTATATTTTCAAATAATTTGAATAGTTCTTTTCAACATGGCATTTGATATAGCTTGCTAACATGTTTATGTTTTCATCTTTTTTCATATTGGTATGTTCAATATCAAAATGTGCTTTATTAAGCTCCCATGGTGGTATAGGAGAAAATAACGGTCTAATGGATAGAGCATCATTATCGATTGAAACTCCGGAATCAGTAATACTTTTTGACGTGTACGTTGCCAGTGTTTTTTGAGAAGCTATAGATTTGGCTCTTTTAGGGAAATCAATATCTGACCTTATTTTTATTTCAGATCTAATGTGCGTTTTATTAGTTGTACTCTTGATAACAAATTTACAACACGCTAACTCTCTGTATTCATCTAAGGGAAGCATCTGCGCTTCATAATACGTACGAGAAGATGATGCATGCACCGGAAGGCCAAGTGCTAATTTCAATGCCTTGCATTCAATACTTTCAAGCTTTTTCAATAGGTATTTGGGAGCGCTAAAGATTACTTCTTGGGCATATGTTATTTTCGACCTCATTAAAGATTTACATAGAGTTATCAATGTAGCTGAACTCTGTCCCCATTTTTCTTTAGAGATAATTTTAAGGAAATTTAATATTTTCCTCGCCTTTGTTAATAAGTATTCAATATGAGCGTTCCATGATAGTTTAGATGTAAATGGACTCTAGGAATTTAACTTCTGTCACATATTTAAGAGGTGTTTCGCCCAATGTAAAAACAGGCAGTTTTTCTGGATTATTACCTCTATTGAAAAGAATTATATTTGTTTTTTCAATAGATAATTTTAATCCATTTAACTTCATGTATTCCGCCATCCTATTTAGTTCGTTTTGATAGATCTTTCTGATGAAATTTATATCACGCTGTGGAGTTTTTCTTTTTAAGAGTTACTTCCATCCACATGCAAATGTCGTCTGCATATTGAACGAGAACTACCTTTTTAGATAACTTATTTGGCAAATTGTGTGTGTGTGTGTGTGTGTGTATGTGTGTAACTGAGAGGGAGAGAGATAGTTAGTTAGTTAGTGTTTATAGGGTCCAGCGGACTACTAGGAGCCAATCAGGACCTCAGCTATCATATCTAAGTCTGAGGGAGAGAGCAATCCAAATATATATTTTACTTTTGAGACTGTTACAATGAAAATTGTTTCATGGGATCAATAAAAAAAATTTTATGACCATTTTTCGTGTATGCTTTCATTGTCTCACATTATTCATAAAATAATAGTAATAAAAATACTACTAATAAAAACCCCTTACCTTTGATATACTGCTTGAAGCTCAGTCTGCCATTGAACTTTATCATGGCCTCATCAATGGAGATGTCCTGGCCTGGGTAGTAGTGGGCTCGGCTGTTGTTGAGCACCATGTCCAGGAGTGGACGCACTTTGTGCAAGGGGTCATAGCCAGGCTGACCTTTGGGAATAGCTTTACTGCTGTCATTCAAATGAAAGTACTGATTTAATTTGTTAAATCTATTTCTACTAATGACATCAGCAACCTGAGCAACACGTAACAAAGGATCTGTGGACCAGTAGTTGCTGATTTCTGGTACGCGATGGATCCCAAACATAAACTGAACATAGATGAATAATTTCATTTCATCAGGAGTGGTAGGCTGCAGAGTTTATCTACACCTTTTTCTTCTTGCTTTTGTGCAGCATATAAATTTGTTTCTGTGCTCAACATTTGCCAAAATTCGTCTGGTATCAAAGACTAAAAAAATCAAAAGGTGACGCACCCACAGGCAAATCATGGGACACGCCAACCGACTGCAAAATTTGGTCATCATCCGATTCGGTTTCCTGGCTGTCAAAACAAACAACAGTTTTTCTGGGCCTTACCTCTTGCAGTCTATCACTCCAGTTAACAGTAACTGAATCTCTAGCAGCCTTTGTTTTCCGAATTTTTCCGTTTTTTGGCGCTGGGCCCAGCAGCGATAGGCAATTCGACATCACTGTCATCATTGCCCGATTCACTATCAATTTCAGACTCAAAATCACTGAGCAGATGATCATTGTTGATAACTAGGTCAAGATCGACGTCGGACTCTTCTTGCTTTGAAATTTCTTCAAGAGTGAAGCCTCAAAAACACTCTCTTCATCCCTATCATATCCAAAAACGGATTCCAGAAGTTGCATGATATCTTGATCCGCCATTTTTGCAGAAATTTTTCACGAAAAAAAAAGCCTGAAGTTTGAAAAATCACAGCAGCAAAACTGCTCAACCAATCTTCTTGCAACAAAGCACAAATGGCGTCCGAAACGGCCCTACCGGAAGACGCTTATATCGCAATTGCATTCTGGGATATGCGATAGTGAAAGTGAAAGTCGCTGACCTAGTATTCGGCGGTCGATCCGGTATTCAGAAAGAGGAAATTTCGCGGTCGATCTCCGGTCGATCTGGTAGGCATTGGCTAGGATAAGATAAGATAATGTTGCTTATAGCCCAGCCGACCGCAAAAGGGCCATATCAGGGCTGTCACCATGTTAAAATCAACTCACCAGTCATTAAAAAAAAACAAAAACAAAAAAAAACAAAACTTTCACACATCTTGTTAAATGACATCGTCTACAAACGCACCAGAAAGTTTGTTAAAAATCTTTCTGCCGTAAAATCTTAAATCAGATAAAAAATGTTAATCTCTCTCAAAACTCAAGGATCACGTCAGGCGGGACATCCCTGAACAGGATCTTCATGGACTCCGCCGTAAAATATTTGTGTCTCACATCGTGCAAGTCCCAACACTCTAAAAGAAACATGTTTCATTGTGAGTGGCGCATGACATGGAATGCACCACGGAGCTTCTTCACTCTTTAAAAGGTAAGCATGGGTAAAATACGAATGGCCGGTGTGCAGCCGGCACAGAACCGTTTCCTCTTTACGACCTCCGACGTGGATGGGAGGAAGTCCTTAAGGTTTGGACGGATCTGAAAGAGTTTGTTAGTCGTCTGTGTGTTCCAATCCTCCTGCCAGAGGTCTCTCACATAATCGTTAATTTTGGGTTTCACGTCCTGAGCAGGGATATAAATGTTGGACAGTTTCTCTCTTGTGGCGTTCTTGGCTAAACGATCAACCATTTCGTTCCCGCCGATGCCAACATGACCAGGAACCCAAGCAAGAGTAATGTTGTAACCGTCCGCCTTCAAGTTGCTAAAAAGTTCAAAAAAAGTAAAAGTTCTGGATGCTGAAGGTTGCGGCCAGCTATAGCCTCCAAAGCTGACAGCGAATCCGACAGAACCAGAAAGTCCCTCTTCGAAGATTGTGATATTATCTTCAAAGCCAAAACCAGAGCAGTAAGTTCAGCAGAATATACAGAAGCATCTGAATGAATATGTTTCAACATGTATCTGAGAAGGAGCCCCAGGGCAGTAGGCTGCACAGGCCACTCCCTCTTCAGACTTGGAACCGTCAGTGAAAACTTTTTGATAGGATGGGAATTTGGAACAGAGCTCAGCATACAAAGCCTTGTACGCCAGAGAGCTGGTAGACTCTTTGCGAAAAGCTGCAAGATCGAAATGAATCTCTGGCGTGAAGAAGGTCCACGGAGGTTGATCCGGAAACTTAGAAAAATCCGACACAACTCCTAGGTCTAGACCTGCATTCCGCATGTGAGGCTGCATACGAAGACCAACGGCGGAATACATTTCGGGTTGTTTTCAAACTTACTTTGGAACGGAAGGACAAAGACACAGTCATAGGCAGGATTCTGCGGTTCTGAGAACAGTCGGATATAATAATTCAAAGACAGTTTCAGCCTGCGGTTGGACAATGAAGGTTCACCCGCCTCTGCGTACAGGCTGTACACAGGGGTGGAGCGGAATGCTCCAAGACAGAGACGAAGCCCTTGATGGTGGATAGGGTCCAAGAGTTTGAGGTAAGAGGGTCTTGCAGAGCCGTACACGGCACAACCGTAGTCCAGTTTGGAACGGACCAAGGCTCTGTAGAGGTGCAGCAAAGTTTTCTTATCAGCGCCCCAGTCGGTGTGTGCTACGACCCGCAGAATATTCAGAGCTTTCTGGCAAGAAGTTTTGAGGTTTTTGATGTGGCTGAGAAAGTTGAGTTTTTGGTCAAAAATAACTCCCAGGAATTTGGCTTCTTTTACAACTGGAATGGTGGACTTGTCTAGACGAATTTCAGGATCATCAAAGAATCGACGAAAATTGTGGGAAATGAATTGACTGAGTTTTGGTACGGGAGAAGGTAAACCCGTTTTCCTCGGCCCACTGTTGGATTCTGTTGACGCAAAGTTGGAGTCGACGCTGTACACTGTGGTAAGAAGCTCCAACTGCATACAGCGCAAAGTCATCAACAAACAGAGAGGACTCGGTGCCCAGGTTTACCGATTGGACAATGTCATTAATTTTAATGC
Organism: Conus ventricosus; assembly: GCA_018398815.1. Lineage (NCBI taxonomy): Eukaryota > Metazoa > Mollusca > Gastropoda > Neogastropoda > Conidae > Conus > Conus ventricosus. The sequence continues at coordinate 11,288 of JAFLJL010014742.1, read as the reverse complement.
TGAAAAGGGCGGGAGAAAGGATGCTCCCTGAGGAACACCCAACTCCTGCCCATGGATGTCAGAGAGTGTGGTGCCAACACGCACCTGGAACTGTCGATCGGCTAAAAAGTTTTGAATGAACAGAGGCAGGTGACCCGAAAACCAAGTCTGTGCAGGTCCATGAGGACTCCTGTTCTCCACGTGGTGTCGTACGCCTTTTCGAGGTCGAAAAAGATAGCGACCACATTGCTGCTTGTTAACAAAGGCGTTGCGGATGGTGGTTTCCAGACGGATTAGATGGTCAACCGTCGAGTGGTACTTCCGGAAACCGCACTGTTCACTGGCCAAAAGACCATCGGTTTCCAGCTTCCACATCAGACGGGAGTTGACCATCTTTTCCATCAGTTTACAGAGGCAGCTGGTCAGAGCAATTGGGCGATAGTTGGAAGGGTTGGTAAGGTCCTTTCCAGGCTTTGGAATGGGAATGATCAGGGCTTTCCGCCAGGAGGGTGGAAAGGATCCTGTGGTCCAGATATGGTTATAGACTTGGAGAAGAGTCTGGAGACAGCTTTCTGGGAAATGTTTCACAACCTGATAATGAATGTCATCCAGACCAGGGGCAGAATCAGTGCAGGTTTGTAAAGCTGATTTGAGTTCAACGATTGAAAAAGGAAGATTATAGGTTTCAGAGTTGTCTGATGTGAAATTGTATGAAGATTTCTCTCTAACCTCTTTGTTTCTTAAAAAGACTGCAGATTTATTTGAAGAAGAGGAGTTCTGTTGGATGGTGAGGCCAACAGATTGGCAACAGCTTGTTTGTCAGTGATCAGAGCATCAGCAAGTTTTCAAGTGATGAATGGAGGGGTTGGTGTTCTTCCCTTTGATTTTTTCTAATGATGTTCCAGACTTTTTTCTTGGAAGTTTTTAGATGTCAGCCTGGAGCAGAAGTTTCTCCAGGACCGACGTTTACTGATTTTGAAAGTGTGTCTCGATTTAGCACGGAGTTTCTGATGGGCTCTAGCGTTGGGACCCGAAGGTCGTTGGTATACCCGACGCTGAGCCCGTTTGCGAACTTTTGAAATTTGTTGGCAGTCTGAATTGAACCAGGGTGTTTTTGGCATTTGGAGTTTGTCGGAAGACACTGGAATACAGGTTTTAGCACACTTGATCACGGGTGTTAGTCAGTGATTCTGCTGGGTCTGGACTCTGAAAAAATCAGTGTCCTGGAATTCTTTTGAAATAGCGGTTGAAAATAGATCCCAGTTTGCTTTCTTATAATTGAGATGTGAGAGACAGAGGCGGTTTCAGTTAATATGGGCTGTAAAAGAACAGGGAAATGGTCACTTCCGTGCAGATCGTCATGGACAGACCACTCATAGTCCAGGACCAGCGAGGGGTCACAAACGACAAATCTAAGCACGAAAGTGAACCTGTGGAAGAGTGGAGATAAGTTGCAGATCGTCGTTCAGACAACACAAATCCAAATCTGAAAGGACATCCTCAATTAGCAAACCTCTGGATGACGTACTGGCACTACCCCAAAGAGGATTGTGACCGTTAAAGTCACCCAACAGCAAAAAAGGTCGAGGAAGTTCTTCTATCAGACTGACAAGGTCCTGACGACAAACCGGGACAGAAGGTGAGAGATAAAGGGAACAGATTGTCACAGTCTTGTGGAGAGTGACTCTCGCAGCTACAGCCTGAAGGGAGGTAGACAGAATGACAGGACTATACAACAAAGTTTTGTGTAGGAGAAGGGCAACAACGCCCGACAGTCCCAACGTGGATGGTTTGTGCAGGTTTCGAAGAATATTAAAGCCAGAAAGAGTAAAGGTCTTCTGGCTTTGAATTTGAGTTTCTTGAAGAGCCACGACGGAAGGTTTTAGAGACTGAACAGAAGCTGCAGCTCTCGAAGTTGGAATTTAGACCACGGATATTCCAATGGAATATTGTACTATCCATGGTGCAGAGGCGAAAAGGAGAGAAATCAGGTCATCTCCTCTTCAACGTCCGCATCTAATGGAGCAAATTTATTAGTTAGTTTCACTGGACTGTGGTGGCCTTTGGACCTGCTGGCAGACTTGCCCGCAGGTGACAAAGGCCTGGAGTTTGGAGATGGTGGAGGTCTGGATTTGGGAGATGGTGGAGGTTTCTTCCTCATCTCCACCATCTCCACACTGGGTTGAACTCCTTGCCCGCACGGGCACTGGACAGAGGAATTCGAGTTGCGGGTGCTGGTTTTTTAATCTGCCCAGCAGCAGATGTTGTAGACTGCTGGGCAGTCTGAGGGGTGGCGGATTTTTTGCCTCCACCAGGGGCATTCACTGTGGGTTGGGAGGTGGTGGACCTGCTTCCACCAGAGCTGACAGTTCTTCCTTGCAGTGTCTTTGAAAGATAAATTCATCAGTCTGGCAGCAGACTGACCGAGTGGAAATTTTCTTTACGGCCGAAGCATATGAAGATGCTGTGGCCGTCTGACTGCCCACAACCTGCTTGCGGGCTTCAAAAAAGGAGATCTTCTTTTCTGTCTTAACTCTTTGTATTGCAGATTCCTGAATCCACAGAGGACAATTTCGTGAAGAGGAGGGATGGTCGCCACCGCAGTTTGCACAATGTGCCGGATCTTTACACGGCCCATCATGGGTTGCCTTGCAGCAAATACCGCACACCTCCTGCCCAGAACAGCGGTCTCTGACATGGCCAAACCTCTGGCATCTGAAACACCTTAACGGGGACGGCACATACAGCTGAACATGAACATTTAGGTAACCGACTTTGATGACCGGAGGCAGCACAGGGTTGCAGACGTCAGAAAGAGGGTGTTGGTGTCCACTCTCTCTGAACCTTTCTTTACCGTCACCCTGCGCACCTCCGTCACACCTTGGGACGCCAGTTCCGTCTTGATTTCTGCCTCTGAGACCCCTGATAGATCTCTGCAGCGAATCACACCTTTTGACGAATTTAACTGTTTATGAGGAGTCACCCTGATCTCCCTGTCCACTATCTTTGTTGCTCTCAACAGTTGTTCAGATTGCTTTTTAGATCGACATTGAATTAGAAATGAGCCATTCCTCAACCTTTTGACTGACTGAGGGTCACCTGCTAGACCTTGAAAGCCCTTTTGGATGGCAAAAGGGCTCAGAGATGAAAGGGTCTTTCCTGCTCCGTCCCTTCCATCACGAGCCAGGAAGCCCAGAAACCTGTCTTCTGTCGTACCTCAGTATCAGAATCGCTGTCTGTTTGAAAGTCCTCTGAAAAAGGGGATGCTGCCTTCCTCTTCCTTTTGGGGGGGTAGTTTTTTGAAAAAGCCATGTGTATTTTATTATATTTCATCCCTCCCTTACCCACCCACCTTGGAGTCCAACTAAGGGGCCAGGGCCAAGAATCACTGTCTTGACCCCTTCCAGGCTTCAGGAGAGATATACAACAGACAAAAACCTACCAACCCTATCCCCCCTGATCATGCCAACTCCCGGGAACAGAGAGCTGAGCACTACAGGGGTTATCTTGGCCAGCCGGAGAAATGCCTGTTTTGACCCAGCCCCAAGAAGGGGAGCCGATTAGTACACCCGGGCCAAGGTGTACTCCCTGTCTAGGAGAGGTCCGAGCCAAAGTGATGTGTTGAGAGCGCTGGCCCTCTCAATCACCAGGATCTCATCCCCCTCCGACACAGGTCGCACCGCACGGCCAACGCGGCGGATCTTAAGGAGACCACAGAGAGAAAAGGAGTGTGGAAAAGAAGACTTGAAGGGGAGACGAAGAAAGAAAAAGATCCGTTAAGAAAGGCAGAAGACAGAATAGGAAAAAGGTGGGTTACTATTGTCTGGGCCCTCACTCCTAACCTTTCTGACATGGGAGACCCTACCAGGGGCATCAATTCCTACCACGTAATGCTTGGCCAGTCAGCAACTTGGCTATACAGGCCTAGCAGTGTTCACAACTAACCATCTAGCTGAGTTTTGATGCCCCCGTCAGCAAAGCCTAAATGATCACAGGACCACGCAAGCCCTCCGACCACGGCAAGGTTGCAACCCCCGGAGGGAGGCATTGGGCTAAGGTGATGATGACCTGACTAATGATAATACCAACCTGACTGACATACAGACAGATGATGATGTGATGATGATGATGATGATGTTAATGATGATGATGACGGACAAACCTGCTGGCTGTACTGACAGGTGATGATGACAACAAATGTGGTGTGTTTGGTGATGATGATGACACTCATCAACTTGCTGTAAGGACTAAAGAGGAGGAGGAGGAAGAAACCCAGACACCTGCTACAGCAACAAAAAATGACTGCAAATATAAAGATAGTACCTACCTGCTTTCTGCAAGGATTACACAAGATGATGTTGATGACGACACCCCACACCTGATACAGTAACAAAGAATGACTGCAAAGATGAAAACAATACCTACCTGCTTGCTCCAAGAATTACACAGATGATGACGATGACACCCACACGCCTGCTTCAGTAACAAATAATGACTGCGAAGATGAAAATGATACTTACCTGCTTCCTGCAAGGACTGAATAAGATGATGATGATGATGATGATGATGATGATACCCACACGCTTGCTGAAGCTACTCATGCTGACTACACCAATGAAACGCTACCTACCTGCTTGCTGTAAGGACTGATGATGCCGATGTGATCCTCAGTGATGCGGAGTCCTGCGGACTCTTCTGGTGGACAGCTGGCCCACGTACTGCATGACCTGCCGCACCTCATAGGGTTGAAGAAGGAAGGGGAGTTGGCCTCCTGCATGTCCTCCCCCACATGGCGTGGAAGATCACCGGCTTCTGCTTGCTGGGCAGCTCCTCCCACCCACACATGCGGTGCGTCAGCTCGGGCAGGCCGCTCGCCTGGGTGCGACAAAAGACGAGTTTTTCAGGTCTCTGTCACATGTTAGGCGAATGCGGATGCTGATGTCTCGGTGTCCATGAACGACTTGCGCAAATGTAAACTTACAAATAAAAACTTGAATACAACTCCTTTCGAAGATTTTCTTTATTTAAAGGCTTGTCCAGAAAGAATGCCAAGAATCTGAAAATGCAATAAACTTTTGCGTTCGACTGTGCATGTACTGTTAGTGATGTGGTTCAGAAAACAACGGGTGTTCAGCTGCCATTCCTACTATGGTTATAAGAGACACCCAGCTGAAAGACTCACCACCAGGTCGCCGTTGTAGAAGAGTTGGTTGGGGACCTCCAGAATGGCGGGATGGGAGCGGTAGTTGCGCACCAGCTTGGTGATCAGCGAGGATCATAGAACTGCCCGTCCGGGGGGTTGTCTCGTCGCCGATAGATGGGGAGCTCCGTCAGACGCTCCATCAGCGACACATCTGCACCAGGCACAAACCATGTGTTGACACACTTCATGGCACAGACCAACACAAACAACCTACATGGTTCTGTGTGTGTGTGTGTGTGTGTGTGTGTGTGTGTGTGTGTGTGTGTGTATGAAAGTGTGTGTGTGTGTGTGTGTGTGAAAGTGTGTGTGTGTGTGTGTGTGTGTGTGTGTGTGTATGAAAGTGTGTGTGTGTGTGTGTGTGTGTGTGTGTGTGTGTGTGTGTGTGTGTGTGTGTGTGTGTGTGTGTGTCTGTGTGTGCATGCATGCATGTGTGTGTGTTTGTGTGTGTGTGTGCGAGTGAGTGTGAGTGCGAGTGTGTGTGCGTCTGTGTGAGTGCGAGTATGTGCGCTTGCGTGTGAGCATCCGTGTGTGCGTGTGTGAGTGAATGAGTGTGTGCGTGCATGCACGTGTGTGTGTCTATGCGTGCGTGCATGCGTACATGCGTGCGTGTGTGTGTGAGTGCAAGTGTGTGTGTGTGTGTGTGTGTGTGTGTGGTGTGTGTCTATGTATCTATGTGTATGTGTGTATGTATGTATTGTGTGTGTGTGTGTGTGTGTGTGTGTGTGTGTGTGTGTGTTGTGTGTGTGTGAGTGTCTGTGTGTCTGTGTGTGTATGCAGAGCTGCCAAGACCTCAAAAAGCACAAAGTGTAGCATTTTGACATTTCAAACATAACATTTCAAATTCATACGTTGTACTCGTATGCCTTACCACAAGTCAGACTCAACAGCTCTTTCATTCACACTTTTCTGCTGACATGACATAACTGTGGACTAAGATAACAGAAATGTCATGAATTATCTTGAGGCTTTACTTGGCCTATACAACACAAAAAGGAAATCACCAAACAATGTTACCAAGACCATCAACTCTTACATTTTGGTCATGTTTCATCACTATACCGTACTACGCGGTTAAACCCCTTTTTCAGGCGTAAAAAAAGG
>JAFLJL010014741.1:32500-38995 GCA_018398815.1 Conus ventricosus | reverse complement strand
ACACACATCGCTTCCTGCGCCACAACACAACACGCTTCCTGCAACCACAACACAACTGCTTCCTGCCCACAACACAACCTGCTTCCTGCTGCGCCACAACACAACCCTTCCTGCAACCACAACACAACTCGCTTCCTGCTGCGCCACAACACAACACGCTTCCTGCAACCACAACACAACACGCTTCCTGCAACCACAACACAACTCGCTTCCTGCAACCACAACACAACTCGCTTCCTGCTGCCCACAAAACACACAACACCGCTTCCTGCAACCACAACACAACTCGCTTCCTGCTGCCACAACACACACGCTTCCTGAACCACAACACAACACGCTTCCTGCAACCACAACACAACTCGCTTCCTGCAACCACAACACAACTCGCTTCGCTGCACCAACACAACTCCTCCTGCTGCGCACAACACAACTCGCTTCCTGCAGCCCACAACACAACTCGCTTCCTGCGCGTCACAACACAACACGCTTCCTGCAACCACAACACAACTCGCTTCCTGCAACCACAACACAACTCGCTTCCTGCTGCACCACAACACAACTCGCTTCCTGCAAGCCACAACACAACATCGCTTCCTGCAACCACAACACAACTCGCTTCCTGCTGCGCCACAACACAACCGCTTCCTGCAACCACAACACAACTCGCTTCCTGCAACCACAACACAACTCGCTTCCTGGCGCCACAACACAACTCGCCTCTCCGCCCCAACACAACTCGCTTCCTGCTGCACCACAACACAACTCGCTTCCTGCAGCCACAACACAACTCGCTCTCTGATGCGCCACCAACACAACTCCAACCTTCTGCGCCACAACACAACTCGCTTCCTGCTGCGCCACACCACGCCTGAACCCAAACACAACTCGCTTCCTGGCGCCACAACACAATCGCTTCCTGCTGCCACAACACAATCGATTCTGGCAAACAACTCGCTTCCTGCACCACAACACAACTCGCTTCCTGCGCCACAACACAACCGCTTCTCTGCGCCACAACACAAGTCGCTTCCTGCTGCGCCACAACACAACTCGCTTCCTGCACGCACAACACAACTCGCTTCCTGCAGCGCACACACAACACGCTTCCTGCCCACAACACAACTCGCTTCCTGCTGCGCCACAACACAACCGCTTCCTGCAGCCACAACACAACTCGCTTCCTGCAACCACAACACAACTCGCTCCTGCTGCGCCACAACACAACACGCTTCCTGCAACCACAACACAACTCGCTTCCTGCAACCACAACACAACTCGCTTCCTGCTGCCCCTGCCGCAACACAACCAACGCTTCCTGCACCACAACACAACTCGCTTCCTGCAACCACAACACAACTCGCTTCCTGCAGCGCCACAACACAACTCGCTTCCTGCAACCACAACACAACTCGCTTCCTGCTGCGCCACAACACAAGTCGCTTCCTGATGCGCCACAACACAACTCGCTTCCTGCTGCACCACAACACAACTCGCTTCCTGCTGCGCCACAACACAACTCGCTTCCTGCCCCATGGCGCCACAACACAACTCGCTTCCTGCTGCGCCACAACACAACTGCTTCCTGCTGCGCCACAACACAACTCGCTTCCTGCAGCCAAACACAACCCCGCGCTTTCCTGATGCGCCACAACACAACTCGCTTCCTGCTGTGCCACAACACAACTCGCTTCCTGCAGCGCCACAACACAACTCGCCTCCAGCACTACGACACAACTCGCTTGCTGCAGCACTACAACACAACTCGCTTGCTGCAGCACTACAACACAACTCCTTCCTGCTGCAGCACTACAATATAACTCGCTTGCTGCAGCACTACAACACAACTCGCTTCCTGCTGCAGCACTACAACACAACTCGCTTGCTGCAGCACTACAACACAACTCGCTTCCTGCTGCAGCACTACAACACAACTCGCTTGCTGCAGCACTACAACACAACTTGCTTCCTGCTGCAGCACTACAACACAACTCGCTTGCTGCTGCAGCACTACAACACAACTCGCTTGCTGCAACACTACAACACAACTCGCTTGCTGCAGCACTACACAACTCGCTTGCTGCAGCACTACAACACAACTCGCTTGCTGCAACACTACAACACAACCCGCTTGCTGCACCACAACACAACTCGCTTGCTGCAACACTACAACACAACTCGCTTACTGCAACACTACAACACAACTCGCTTGCTGCAACACTACAACACAACTCGCTTACTGCAGCACTACAACACAACTCGCTTGCTGCAGCACTACAACACAACTCGCTTGCTGCAGCACTACAACACAACTCGCTTCCTGCTGTAGCACTACAACACAACTCGCTTGCTGCAGCACTAGCAACACAACTCGCTTGCAGCCTTCCACGTTTATAGCCCGTGCTCACTTTTGTTTAGGACTTCTTGTTTGTGGGGGAAGAAGCTCTTTCTTTTCTTTTCTTTCTCTCTCTCTCTCTCTCTCTCTCTCTCTCTCTCTCTCTCTCTCTCTCTCTCTCTCTCTCTTTTTTTTTTTTTTTTTTTTTGCACGTCAAAATCGGAGTTTCTCTTCGAAAAAAAATCCCTATTTTCTTTCATGAAATACCCAGGGTGTGTGTGTGTGTGTGTGTGTGTGTGTGTGTGCGTGCGTGCGTGCGTGCGTGCGTGCGTGCGTGCGTGCGTGCGTGCGTGCGTGCGTGCGTGCGTGCGTGTGTGTGTGTGTGTGTGGTCATGCAACCACTACATTTTCATAGTGATTATATTAAATTTTGCGGGTCTGAAAAAAAACAAAAAACACTGTTACTGAGAGAGGAATGGCCAAAAGAAGCTAAATATGAAAACACTTTCGTGAGAGCTGACGTTTTGTGGAAACATAAATGAATAGAAAAAAAAAAAGAAAAAAAAAGGAAAAGCACAAACAAGCCACCAAACGAACAAACCAAAACTCTCAAAGGTACATTAAGTACATACGTGTTCCACGTGTTCCACTGAATGTTTAAGAAAATGGTTGCTTTTACTGGAACCAGCAAGAAAAATATTTTCCAGAAGAAAAAAAAACGAAAAGAAAAAACAATTGCAATATTTGGCTCATCCATAGCTATAATGATTACATGTCTGTATTGCTTTTACTGGAATCATGCCAGAACAATATTTTCCAGAAAAAAAACGAAAAGAAAAAAAAATTGCAATATTTGGCTCATCCATAGCTATAATCACGTGTCTGTATGAAGACATATTAGAGGGTCACCCATCATCTCTAAGAAATCGTTTTTTCTCCTGAATTCAAACCAAACCTCTATCCAGTGTCACGAATGTAACCAACATGGGACGTAGCTGGATATTTGTATATGTAAGTTTGTATGTATGTATGCATGTATGCATGCATGCACGCACGTATTTATGCATACATGTATGCATGCATGTATGCACTCTCTCACTCTCTCTCTCTCTCTCTCTCTCTCCTCTCTCTCTCTCTCTCTCTCTCTCTAGGGAAGAAAACCAACGACAAAAAAGTCAGTACTGTGAGGTCAATGAAATTTCTGTGTGCTTGCAGAACACATGGAAGCGAACAGGAAAGAAGAAAGAAGGAGAAGCAAGGCCGATAATGATGTAGTTTGTCTCTAGGTATCTCAACCAAGACACGTTATCAAGGAAAGAAGACAACTGAAGAACAAGACTCCCAAAGCCACGGTGCCAGAAGACCTCACAACGCCAACTCCCATGCTGCTCCGACAGGTGACGGGTCATCCAGGAACTGTCAGGACGTGGGCCACAGAAGGATGGATGTTCCCGAAGGACATGAACTTCAGAGTTCGCAAAATGACCGGTGGGGGTGACGTCAACAGGCTGTCCTTCGACTTGTTGACCCGACCTCATCCACGTGGCGAAGACTTCCAAACCTGGCTCAGCAACGGCTTGGAGAGGGAGTGGACCCGGTTTGGTGACTCTGCCGTAAGACTCGCCGACAGAACTGCATCAAGTGGCGGCGTGGTCAACGTCCAGCAGTCCTTTTCCCTGACGAGCTGTGGTTGATGGTTGAGTTTGACGTCCCCACAGTGTCGTTTGTAGGGACATGTGTACTGCAGAGCGCTGCACTGCCTAGAGTCAGTTGTCTGGGCGGTGCTGGAAGCTGGCAGGCTTGGTTGAAGTCGGTGTCGGTGTTGGGAATGAGGCTCCCACAGTAGTTGTCTCCCTTAGGCCGAAGCCGGGGTCCAATTGCCGTTTGTTGTCGGTGGGTTTTTTTTCTGTTGTCAGTCGTACCATACGGCTGTCTGGATGATAGTGATGTCTTGCCTTGTTGCGCTAGGGTATAGTTGAGTTTGACGTCCGCACAGCAAAAGCTTTTAGAGACAAGTCGTTCTTTCGCGATAGTGTTGGATGCCTTAGCTTAGATGTTCATGGTGGAGTTGGTCGGTGTTGTTGCTCGGTGGTGCTGATCGTTAATGTTGTTTTCCTTCGTAGTACTTCTTGGTGCTCCTTCCTTTCGTTTTCCTCTGGCGTAGAAACTGATGTAGTTGGTGTGTTCGTCTGTAGTCTCGGATGGCAGTCATGGCGTCGGAGCGGGCGGTGCAGTCGCTGAAGCGTGTGGAGCGAGGCCTCGGTCCCCACTGGCAGGTAAGGTTCAGGAAGACACATCTGCTGCATCCAGTCCGATTCGTCAGAGGTTTGCTGATTCCTCTGGGGAGTCGGAGTCGTGAACCTTGTTGCCTTTCCTCCAAGACCATCTTCAGGACTACCAGGCGGCTGTCTTCGTGCTGAGTGGCGACGGTCCCGTGCAGCGTGAGGAAGACCGGAAACAGACACGACAGCGGTTCGCCAAGCCGCTGCCAAGATCCACGTCCACACTGCGCCCGTGAGGGACTCCCCATCACTCCCTTCCCCCGTGAGGGACGTCCCCATCACTCCCTTCCCCCGTGAGGGACGTCCCCATCACTCCCTTCCCCCGTGAGGGACGCCCCCATCACTCCCTTCCCCCGTGAGGGACGTCCCATCACTCCCTTCCCCCGTGAGGGACGTCCCCATCACTCCCTTCCCCCGTGAGGGACGTCCCCATCACTCCCTTCCCGCGTGAGGGACGTCCTCATCACTCCCTTCCCCCGTGAGGGACGTCCCCATCACTCCCTTCCCCGAGGGGAGGGCCCTGCTGGTCGCGCAGGCCAGGGTGAAGTCGCCGAATGGCAGCGCCTCGTCGTCAATCTGCCCCACAGGCTCAAGAGCCGTCTCCCGCCCTCCTCCCCGGCGACACAGGCTAGACCCGTCGTCACTGCTGATGTGAGGGAGGTAGTCTGCTCCGCCCCATCTCTGTCTGCCTTCAAAGCGCCTTCCGCTGGTAGGCCACCTCCCTGAGGGTGTGAAGACAGCACGAGCAGCAATTTGTTTCCATGGTGACGCGACCTCCACAGCAGTCTGTTTCCATGGTGACGCGACTTCCGACAGACGTGTCACGTGACTTGAGCCCCCCCCACTCATTGGTCGAAACGTTGTGCAAGCGGGTCGTACGAAATGGTGTGGGCGATGTTCGCTCGAGTTGTGAACGTGTGTGCCGTGTTTGTGGTCAGTGTGATGCATTTCAGCGGTGTGCATGGATTATTTCATCGTCAATAGTAAGTATCAGTGTCGTGACTGTAAGTGTGGTGACAGTGTGTGTGTGGTGTGTGTGGTGTTTTGCCGTTGGCTAATGTGGTTTGTCTGTCTTCTCTTTCCCTTCACTCCAAGTCTCCTCCTCCTCACCAACTGTCCCCTGTAGCTACGAAGATTTGATTGGTCAGTGTCCGCGTGGAGAGCCAACCTCTGTATGGTCAGTGTTTCGACACTCCACAACTTAATCAGCGAGAGTGAAAATGATGCGCATACACTGCCACACACACACACACACACAACATGTGGGTCCATGCCCACTCAGTCACTCTTCTCTCTCTCCACACACACACACACACACGCACGCACAAGTGCAAACACACACATGCAATGGTGAAAGTGGCGCAGACAATGTTAGGTAGTCGTATCTATGATACCCTCGTCTTGAATTCTTTCATCTTAATCATAATTCATTCATCCATCTGTTATAAATCGTGTGCAGCGTGGTCTCAACATTTAGCGGGTGTGGTTAGGCGCTAGGCATGTATAGACTAGTCCGCGCGCGGAGACACCTTCTTGATGAAACTGACTCTGAAATTGATGGATCGTTTTGAAAGAGACAGCAAGCAAGTTACTAAAAAGAAAAAAAAAAAAAAAAAGCTGTTTACATTCCGAATGATGGCCCTGATTTTGACATCGCAGTATAGTAAAGTCCAGTCAAAAATGAACATATTTAAACACGTGACATGGAGATCGATAGAAAGATTGCACCTATACCGTTTAGATTTAAGCACCAACTATGATGTGAAAAGTCAGATAATTGTTTTTTCGCTGTCACTATTCGTCTGCATCAGCGTTCCGTCTATTATCGATGTTCTGTCGACTCCAATGGCATGTTTGTATGCGTTTTTGCATTGCTGTTGC
>JAFLJL010014741.1:22500-27500 GCA_018398815.1 Conus ventricosus | reverse complement strand
AGCGGGGGATGGTGGATGGGTGTGAGCTAAATATGCTTAATTACAAAGTGACGAGAGAGGTGTATTGTGGGGGAGGGGAGGGTGGGGGGGGAGGGGGGAGGGATTCGGAGGCAGAGACAAAGAGAGAGAGAGAGAGAGAGAGAGAGAGAGAGAAAAGAGAGAGAGAGAGGAGAGACAGAGAGAGAGAGACAGAGAGAGAGAGACAGAAAGAGAGAGAGACAGAGAGAGAGACAGAAAGAGAGAGAGACAGAGAGAGACAGAGACAGAGAGAGAAGATCTAAATACGCTTAAATATAAAGTCACAACCGAGTTATGTTTGTGGACCAGAAGAGGTTACTAGGATGACGGAGGGGGGGGGGGGGGTGGGTAGGTGTGAGGGATGACGGGGATTAGTGGCGAGACGGAGTAGGGACAAGATAGAAGGGACGTGGGGGGGGGGGGGGGGGGGGACGGGGGTGAGGAGAGGGGAGACTAGAAGATAAATGCGCCAGTGTCTGTTTCAGCTCCTTTCTATTTATTTTTTCCCCTGGACTTTCGATTCAGACACCGTGGAAGTTTTCTGTCAGTGGTCGAGTTAGCGTGGTTTGTTTTGTTTTGTTTTCCCCGCAAACTGTTTTACTCTTGTTGGTATTTTCAATACACCATAAACAAAACTCGGAGACAGAAAACGAAGTCCGGTTAGCTTTGGTCCATGCGTAATGAATCGTCCGCCCCGTCTCCTCCCGCCCTCCCCCTTCCCGCGATTGACATCAGCTGCGAGTCTGTCTGTCTGTCTGTCTCTCTCTCTCTCTCTCTCTCTCTCTCTCTCTCTCTCTTCTCTCTCTCTCTCTCTCTCTCTCTCTCTCTCCTCTCAGAGAGTTGATCGTTCGAACGAAACGGGGTCGTCGGGGACCTCTCAGCACGGGAAACAATCACAATTGTTTAGGATGAGTTAGTCTTTTGATGGTTGCCTCCCTTCTCATGTCTTTCGTCCCCCCCCCGCCCCCCCCCCCCCCCCCCCTCCCCCCCGCAAGGCGCCTCTAAACAAGATTTCGACTCGCTCATTGTGTATTCAGGCTAGATGGCTTTGTGCCCTTTGTGCACCGCAGGTCAGTTAGCCCCAATAATGGTCATGTGACTCAATAGTGCATGGTTTAGTGAGGTGTTAAATGCCCAGGAAGGTAGAACAAAAGTAACTCTCTCTCTCTCCTCTCTCTCTCTCTCTCTCTCTCTCTCTCTCTCTCTCTCTCACACACACACACACACACACCACACATACACACACACTCTCTCTCTCTCTCTCTCTCTCTCTCTCTCTCTCTCTCTTTCTCTGTGTAACACACACACACACACACACACACACACACACACAACACACACACACACCACACACACGCACACACACACACACACACACACACACTCTCCCCATCTCTCTCTCTCTCTCTTTTTCTCTCTGTGTCTCTCTGTCCCCCTCTCTCTCTCACTGTCTCTCTCTCTCTCTGTCCCTCTCTCCCTGTCTCTCTCTGTCGTCTCTCTCTCTGTCCCTCTCTCCCCCCCCCCCCGTCTCTCTCTCTCTCCCCTCTCTCTCTTTCTCTCTCTCTCTCTCTCCCCTCTCTCTCTCTCTCTCTCTCTCTCTCTCTCTCCTCTCTCTCTCTATTCCAGGTTATAATCTTATACGTAAAGATGCATCACGTTCAAATAAACTAAAAACGGGATTGGGGGCGTATATTCATCAATCAGTGAAGTATAAGCAACTTAATGTCTTTGATAAACACTCTGTGGAATGTATATAGGATTGAAGTGTGTCTAAAGGGAAATAGCCCAAATTTGTTAATAGGTATGTTGTATAGAAACCCTGATGAACGTGCTGATTGGTTCGACCGTTTTGAGTCAATGATAGAAGAAGTATTAGACCATTCCAGGGGAAATAATACTACTCGGTGATTTCAACATCGACTTACTAAACCATACAACACATGGAAAAAGGATTATTGATACATACAACTTAACCCAACTAATAAAATTCCCCTACGCGCAAAACATTGAAAACAGAAACATTGATTGACCATGTCTATGTTACAAATTCTTCTAATATTGTAGAAACATCTGTACCTATTTTGATTGAGTGATCACTTTCCAGTTTGTCTGACCTGGTGTAAAAAAGGGCCCGTGAAAATTCCTAATCCTACCAAAATATATAATTTACAGAAGTTACAAAAATTTCAATCAGATCTCTTTTTGTTCGATCTAATTAACACAAACTTTTCAGAGGTATACAGCATAGGGACCCTGACGGAGCTCTGAATACATGGTATGATGCGTTTCTTGCGGTATTCAATAAGCATGCTCATGCAAAAAGAAAAGAGTCAAATCACAGACAAACCTCCATGGTTAAATGAAGAAATTAACGCAGCTAGAAATAACCGTGAATATTTACTTCAGCAAACAGGGAAAAGATTTAAAACTTCAAGAAACAGCGGAAAAAAGTTAAATTCGATGAAAAGAGTGCTGAAAAGAAATACTTTAGCGAATTAATCGCTTCTAAATCTAACACTAAATCTATATGGAAAGCAGTAAAACCCGCTATCAGGAAAAAACAAAGCATCTTCAAACACTCCATCTACAAACCTATCAAACGACGAATTGAAACAATCACTTCTCGACAGTTTTTTGATTTGATTGCAAAGGGAAAACTACACTCATCAGAATGATTGCTGTTACTTAAAGATTTTTGTGCGTTGAAAAATGTAAAATCTTTTCTTAAGTTCAAATTCATAAGTGTTCATGAAGTATACCATGAATTATGTTCCTTAAGTCAGTCTAAATCTCTGGATTGGATGATTTGGACAAACGAATACTTAAAACGGCAGCTCCAATCATTGCGGAACATTTAACCATATTTATAATTTGTGTATTGAAAAAAGTCATTTTCCTCAAGCTTTTAAGGATGCCAAGGGAATTCCTCTCTTTAAATCTGGTGACCCCAAAAAAAATGCTTCAAACTACAGGCCCATATCAATTTTATCTGTTCTGTCAAAACCGTTAGAAAAGCTTTAAAGAAATGATTTCGTCCCATTTTTGATGAATAGAAAAGAAAAAGAACACCCGAAGGTTGGGGAGGACCCCGAGAAGCACTGTCTTCACCTGCCTTTAAGCAGTCCGTACCACCCTTGGAGGCCTGCGCTGTGTTGACGATGGGTACAGGCACGCGCAGGACACTCCATTAAGATATCAAGGGACATAACTGCTCCTGAACAGAGGTAAATCAGACTACAGCATGCAGCTCATAACAGCCTTAAAGTAGCATCCCATGGGTGTACCAGCCCGTATTTCATGACTGCAGAGCCCACCGGCGAAAAAACCCACCCTCCAGCTGCCGAGCACACCCCACAGACCCAACCACCCCTGCCCACGGACAGATGAAGACAGTGCCACTCCAGACACAGCCAAGCTTTCGCCATACGGTCTTATGTGCCCTCAAGAGAGAATCCAAAGTTGTAGTCTTTCCCACTGTCACAGGACTTTCCCTGTGGTCAGTGGGTCTTTCCTCACCGTCACTGGACCTTTCTCCAGGGTCAGCCTAGTTAAGGCAAAGAAGAAAAAGAAACACCCGAAGGTGCTGGGGAGGACCCAGAGAAGCACTGTCTTCACCTGCCTTTAGAGCAGTCCTGTACCACCCTTGGAGGCCTGCGCTGTGTTGACGATGGGTACAGGCACGCGCAGGACACTCCATTAAGATATCAAGGGACATAACTGCTCCTGAACAGAGGTAAATCAGACTACAGGATGCAGCTCATAACAGCCTTAAAGTCAGCATCCCCATGGGTGTACCAGCCCGTATTTCATGACTGCAGAGCCCACCGGCGAAAAACACCACCTCAGCTGCCGAGCACACCCCACAGACCCAACCACCCCTGCCCACGGACAGATGAAGACAGTGCCACTCCAGAACACAGCCAAGCTTTCGCCATACGGTCTTATGTGCCCTCAAGAGAGAATCCAAAGTTGTTAGTCTTTCCCACTATTTGTTTCATCCAAACCAAAGTGGTTTCAGAAAAATCATTCTTGTCACACTGCACTCTCAAACCTAATAGAACAATGGCACATAAATATTAATAACGACCTTGTCACTGGGGCAGTATTTGTTGACTTTGCTAAGGCATTTGATACCATTGACCACAATCTTCTTAAAAAAAACTGGAATTATATATGTTTATCACAAGATGCAATCAATCTGATTTCATCCTTTCTAACCAACAGACAACAATTAGTTTTCCTGGATTGTAAAAATCATCTTTTCAACCAGTAAACTATGGTGTTCCCAAGGGTCAGTCCTAGGACCAGTTTTATTTTCTGTCTATATAAACGATCTTCCGTTAAACGTCTCATCTGACTGTGAACTATTGCAGTGATAGTTACAATGCATAACAAAAACAAAAACACAGATTCGGTGCTTGCAGATATACAAAACGACCTTACAAAAACTGGAAACATGGAGTAAACTAAATCATATGGCTCTACATCCTAAAAATCTAAGTTAATGATAATTACCACTAGACAAAACGCCAAAACTTCAAACTGTCTTAAGCAAAATAAAAATAAACGACAGTGTTATAGAGAGGTTAACTGTCACAAACTGCTTGGTCTAACAATTGACAACAATCTTTCTGGTCAGTACACATTTCTGCACTCACGCGTAAACTTTTAAGAAATTATTTCTGTTTAACAGAATAAAACACTTTCTCGATCAACACACTAGAAAATTATTTTTCCATGCATATTTACAACCAGATTTCGACTATGCATCTACAATATGGGATATGGCTAGTAAAACTGTCTTAAACCCTTAGAAAGCATTTACAGGCGTTCTATCAAACTTATACTTCTAAAATCCTCTTCCCTACTAATTCATGACTACAAATCATTACATATTCTTCCGTTTCAATTGAGATGTCAATTCAATAAAGCAGTATTTTTCTACAAAATAGTTAATGGACTTGCTCCATCATATCTCTACG
>JAFLJL010014741.1:0-17500 GCA_018398815.1 Conus ventricosus | reverse complement strand
AGGAGAGGATGGGGGTGGGGAGAGCGGAGAGGTGGGGGTGGGTGGAGGAGGGGGGGGGGGGGGGAGCGAGATGGACAGTGGAGAGAGGAGAGGATGTGGGTGGGGAGAGCGAGGAGGTGGGGTGGGTGGAGGGGGGGGCGAGATGGACAGTGGGAGAGAGGAGAGGATGGGGGTGGGGGAGAGCGGAGAGGTGGGGTGGGTGGAGGAGGGGGGGGGGCGAGATGGACAGTGGAGAGAGGAGAGGATGTGGGTGGGGAGAGCGGAGAGGTGGGGTGGGTGGAGGAGGGGGGGGGAGCGAGATGGACAGTGGAGAGAGGAGAGGATGGGGGTGAGGAGAGTGGAGAGGTGGGGTGGGTGGAGGAGGGGGGGGGGAGCGAGATGGACAGTGGAGAGAGGAGAGGATGGGGGTGAGGAGAGCGGAGAGGGGGGGTGGGTGGAGGAGGGGGGAGGGCGAGATGGACAGTGGAGAGAGGGAGGGATGGGGTGTGAGGAGAGCGGAGAGGTGGGGTGGGTGGGAGGAGGAGGGGGGCGAGATGGACAGTGGAGAGAGGAGAGGAGGGGGGGGGGCGAGATGGACAGTGGAGAGAGGAGAGGATGGGGGTGGGGAGAGCGGAAAAGGTGGGGTGGGTGGAGGAGGGGGGGGGGCGAGATGGACAGTGGAGAGAGGAGAGGATGGGGGTGGGGGAGAGCGAGGAGGTGGGGTGGGTGGAGGAGGTGGGGTGGGTGGAGGGGGGGGGGGGGGGGGGGGAGGCAGATGGACAGTGGAGAGAGGAGAGGATGGGGGTGGGGGAGAGCGAGGAGGTGGGGTGGGTGGAGGGGGGATGGGCGAGATGGACAGTGGAGAGAGGAGAGGATGGGGGTGAGGAGAGTGGAGAGGTGGGGTGGGTGGAGGAGGGGGGGCGAGATGGACAGTGGAGAGAGGAGAGGTGGGGGTGGGGAGAGCGAGGAGGTGGGGTGGGTGGAGGAGGTGGGGTGGGTGGAGGCGGGGGGGGGGGGGAGGCAGATGGACGTGGAGAGAGGAGAGGATGGGGGTGGGGAGAGCGAGGAGGTGGGGTGGGTGGAGGGGGGATGGGCGAGATGGACAGTGGAGAGAGGAGAGGATGGGGGTGGATAGTGGGTGTGGGGGGATGTGGGGTGGAGTAGAGTAGGGGTGGGGATAGTGGGTGTGAGGGATGTGGGGTGGGGGAGGGGTGGGGTTTATGGGTGTGGGGGATGTGGGGTGGGGTAGGGGTGGGGATGGGGATAGTGGGTGTGGGGGGATGTAGTGTTAGGTAGAGCAGAGGTGGGGGTGGGGATAGTGGGTGTGGGGAGATGTGGGGTGGGGTAGGGTAGGGATGGGGATGGGGATAGAGGGTGTGGGGAATGCGGGGTGGGGTAGGAGTGGGGATAGTGGGTATAGGGGGATGTAGTGTTAGGTAGAGTAGGGGTGGGGGTGGGGATAGGGGAGGGGTGGGGATAGTGGGTATGAGGGAGATATGGGGTAGGGTAGGGGAGGGGTGGGGATAGTGGGTATGAGGGATGTGGGGTAGGGTATGGTGGGGGTGGGGATAGTGGGTGTGGGGGGATGTGGGATGGGGTTGGGGTGGGGATAGTGGGTGTGGGGAGATGTGGGTTGGGTAGGGGAGGGGTGGGAGGGTGAGTATAGTGGATGTGGGGGGAGATGTGGGGGTGGGTAGGGTGGGGGTGGAGAAAGTGGGTGTGGGGGGTGGGGTAGGGGAGGGGAAGGGGTGGGGTGGGTGTGTGAAGGTAAAAGACGTCAGGACACTGCAGCTCTGTCTCAGTTGTGTGATCTTTTGGGTTTTGAAGGAGTTCTGTCTGTCTGTGTCTGTCTGTCTGTGTCTGTGTCTGTCTGTGTCTTTCTGTCTGTCTGTCTGTCTGTCTGTCTGCTTGTGTCTGTCTGTCTGTCTGTCTGTGTCTGTGTCTGTCTGTGTCTTTCTGTCTGTCTGACTGTCTGTGTCTGTCTGTCTGTGTCTGTCTGTCTGTCTGTCTGTGTCTGTCTCTCTGTGTCTGTCTGTCTGTCTGTGTCTGTCTGTCTGGTCTCTGTCTGTCTGTCTGTGTCTGTCTGTCTGTGTCTGTCTGTCTGGTCTCTGTCTGTCTGTGTCTGTCTGTCTCTGTCTCTGTCTTTCTGTCTGTCTTTCTGTCTGTCTGGTCTCTGTCTATCTGTGTCTGTCTGTGTCTGTCTGTCTGTCTGTCTGTGTCTGTCTGCCTCTGTCTTTTTGTCTGTCTGGCTGGCTGGCTGTGTCTGTCTCTGTCTGTCTGTGTCTGGTTGTCTGTGTCTGTCTCTGTCTGTCTGGCTCTGTCTTTCTGTCTGTCTGGTCTTTGTCTGCCGGTCTGTGTGTCTGTCTCTGTCTGTGTGTCTGTCTCTGTCTCTCTCTGTATGTGTGTGCGTGTGTGTGTGTGTGTGTGTGTGTGTGTGTGTGTGTGTGTGTGTGTGTGTGTGTGTGTGTGTGTGTGTGTGTCTTTCTGTCTGTCTGGTCTCTCTGTCTCTCTCTGTCTCTGTCTCTGTCTCTCTCTCTCTCTCTCTCTCTCTCTCTCTCTCTCTCTCTCTCTCTGAAAACATAACCATACGCATGACCTGACGGGACGGGACTTTAGTCCTCCTGCTGGTACCTATCAGCAGATCTTCCAGGCTCGCTATGTGTGTCCCCTGTGGTCGTCAGTACAACCATGAGTGAATTTGACAGTGAATTGGTTTCAGTCAGTCAGTCTGTCCCCTGTGGTTGTCAGTACAACCATGAGTGAATCTGACAGTAAATTGGTTTCAGTCAGTCAGTCTGTCCCTGTGGTCGTCAGTACAACCATGAGTGAATCTGACAGTGTCACGGTCAAAAATAAACACAACCAAACTCGTGTCAATCGCCACCAGCCCAGTCGGACATAAGCTCTAACTCAAATATTCTGGGCATCAGGCAGACGGGCCCCATGCGTCGGATCAGCCAATTAAGCATAGCTGAGAGGCCCACGCAGACGGACTAAGTAGCTGACCGACGCCTCGATGTCTGGTCAGGGGGTCTCGACGACCGGATCGGACTCATCTAGCCAATTTGGCACAGCGAGTAGCTGATCCTAATCTTCCACGTAGACAGTCGGAGTGGCTGGACCGACAGGTCTCAATAGATCTGGTCAGACGTTCGGCGCCTACCCAGACTCATCTAGCCTATTTACGACGTAGCCGGAAAGGGAGAAGGTAGTAGGTGGTGGGGGTGAAATCAAGCTAATCAATTAAATGACCAGTTGACCACCACAGAGAGTAAGGTGTGTAGGCGTGACTGTCATGATTTGAATATCCAATGGGATTAGAGGGAGATAACCTCGGGTACGAGGCGGTAAAATACTGACCAATGGTACTCGCCATTGGACACGGAGTTAAGAGATAAAGTAATGCGTGAGTGGGGGAAGGAGGGGAACGAACAGAGAGACAGAGAGAGAGAGGGCTGAGTGTAATCTCTGAGGAGAGAAGAGCAGAGAGATGGAGGGGAGGAGAGGAGAGAACCAAGTGGAGGCATTAGCACGAGATAGTCTGCAGAGGAAGGACTTAGGAGAGATGTGGAGAGAGAGAGTTGCTAACTAATGAAGAGGAAAGAAAGAAAGAAAAAAAAGAAAAGAAAGCAACCATGTCCATTTGATAGAGCAGACTAGAAGAGAGAGAGAGAGTGCAATGCGTTAATGCATGGAAGAAAGAAAGGAGAACAGATCGATGTTGATTAGTCACTGTTCTATCTTAACCGGGGTTCGACCTCATACTTAGCCAGCGCCACTTCCATCGGCAGTCCAATCTGACCAGTGCCAGCAGTCCAGCCTGACTGGTCCCAGCAGTCTAACCTGACCAATGCCAATGGTTGTGTCATGCTTGTGAAAGTGACAGTGAAAAGAAAAAAAAGAAAAGAAAAGACAGTGATTCGTGAATAGTTAAGATCACCTGGCCAGGTAAAGTAGAAATCTATTTATACCCAGGTTAGTTAATTGATGTTTTAGATAAATGATTTTGTGAAGTTCAGGAAAGAGAGAATGTTTTTATTTTGTTTGATTCCATATGCATTGATGTTTCGTTCTATGACCATGTGTAGTAAAGTTATAGACTTTACTAGTGGTTTGATGTGACGAATGCGTGATTATATGAATGAGATCGTAAGCAAGCTGTGAGTGTGTTTGGGCTGTGCGCTAGTCCTTCCTCCACCGACATAACCGAGGTTGACAATTTATTGGCGAGCCTGCCAGGATATTCTGGCCCATTTATTATAATTGTTCAACTTCTCAGAGAGGAAGCTGGGTGGGATTCAAGTATTGTAATCCTAAGACAAGGGGTTGTCTTACTGTATGTTCCCAAGATAGTTAAATACTAGGCTTGGCATTGCTTCCAAGATAGTTAATACTAGGCTTGGCATTTCAACCCCAGAGTACTTATTTCGCACAGATTGCCTATAATTCGCTCTCATAGTTGGGTCAGGCGCTGGGCGTCTTATAAAAACTAACTACGTTGTCCCAAGCTAATATTATCATTCATAGGATTGTGCTATTACGTCACTCGTGTCGGTAACCACCAGTTTGGCTGTCGTAGTTATAAAATCTTGTCAAAAAAAAAAAAAAAAAAAAAAAAAAAAAGGAGATATAATGGCGGAAGAAAAGAACACCCCTATTGAACAACTTGTGAGCGTCGCTCGTGATCTAGGTTACTCAGGAGATGAGTTGCGTGCATTCGTTGAAAACCAACAAAAAATGGAAAGGGACGAACGCGCGGAAAGACGACGCGTGGGGGTAGAAAAGGAAAAAAAAGGGAAAGGTGAGGATTCAGGCTAATCGGGAAAAGGCAAGGAAAAGAAAGAAAAAGGGGAAAAACGAAGGGGAAAACAAAAAGAATAAAGGGCGGAGACAGAAAGAAAAAGGGGAAAAGCGCAGGAAACAGAAATTTTTTAAAAGGGCTGGGGAAACGCAGGAAACAAAAAGCAAAAAGGCCCAAATTAGAGTTAGGAAAGTGAGAAACAAAGGGGGACCCCGGATGGATGGTAGTTCATTTTCCCTGTGACTCTGTGCGCAGCTTGCTCCCCCGACCAAGTTGCCAAAATTTCTGAAGGAACCAAATTCGATTGATGCATAATCGTCTTTTCGAAAACGTTTGCGCCCAGTCGGGTTGGCCTCCAAAAAGAGTGGGCAGTCATTTTGTCGGGCTTTAAAATGAGGGGAAAAAGGCTTTCCAAAATTTTCACTGGGGTTTCCCGCAAAACAAAAAGTCTGATTTTCGGCGCTGGAAGGAATCGTTGTTTAAAAGGATTTGACCTCACAGGGAGGGGTTGGGAAAAAATTTCGTTCGGGCTAAATTACAACCCGGTGAGACTTTACATCTTTTTGGTGCAGGGTTTAGATCACATTTTGAGAAGGGGTTTTAGAGCTGGGGGCGGTAGAAAAAAGGATTTTCGCGGAATTGAAAAGATGTTATAAAGGGAAAAAGATTTTGTCAGGTTGGGGCCCCTGATTTAACCAAAATTTTAAAAAGGGGAGAACCCAGAGACGGGCAGGGGAGTTGTTAAAAGCTAGCAGAGGTGTTTTAAGGAGGCACTTTGGGCATTTAAGGTGCAGGAGAAAAACAGGTGCCGGGCACAGGGAAGAAAAAGTGGAAGGAGCCGGGGGAAGTTTTTTGCAAAGTCTGAAAAACCAGTGGGGGGGCAGAGGAAAGGGGCCCAAAGGGACTTTAGGTGTTTATTTGTAAACAAAAAGGGAATGTGGCAAAGGGGATTGTCGCATGAGGTTCAAAAGGGCAGCACCCTTTTGCAAGAAGTCTTTAAGGGTCGACAGGGGAAACGATCGCAGGGGAAACCAAAAGGGTTCGTCTGAAGGGGGGTGGGGTGCGGCCTTGGCTAGCATGGCGGCAGTCATTTGTCAGGGAATGGGGGGGGCCTAGGCTGAGTGGTTCGTTACCGTGGAAAAAGGGTGGATTTGGCCAGAAAGAGGGGGGAAAGTTTTTCGAGACACTGGTTGTTAATGGGGTTTGTAGTTAGAACAACGGGTCGAAAAAAGGGGGTTTTGACAGGGAAAAACCCAGCCCTGTTCTAATCGATGGCACTGTGAGGGAGTTTCCAGTGCTAAATAAAAGTCCCGTACCCTTCTTCTCAGGGGGTTTTGGTCTGCGTTGGGTGAGGGGAAAAACCCCCTTCATGATTTGATCATGGGAAAATTATTCCAGGTGCAGGGATCCAGGGGATCCTGAGTTGTTGACTGTTTACGGGGGGCAGCAGTTCAACACGGGAGAAAGGGAAGGGGGAAAAAAGGTTGAAAAAACGTTAGTCTTTTAAAGAAAGGGAAAGTCAGGCATAGTGTTTTCGCCTGATGAGTTTGGGGCGCGGGAACAAGACCCTTCGTGTAAAGTCTTGGGATTTGGCAAGGGGTTGGAGGGAAAAAAAACAGGAGTTAGAGGAGGTGGGAAGGAATTTTTTGTAAAAGGCGGGGCGGGTTGTCCCGGGGGGTTAAAAAAAGGGGGGGAAGTCGGGTAAGGGGGACCACTAAAGTTAGGGGGTCCAGCAGGTTATCGTGACACTGTCTTTGTCAGGGGTCACGAGTCGTTTCATGCGGGTATTCGGCCCCACCCCAAAACAGCTGACCAAAATCTTTGGGGATTTTCATTGGCCGGAGAATGGCAGCATAAAAGCGTTTTGCTTGTCATGTGACGTGTGTAAAAAGGTCACCCCACAAGAGGGGTAAAGAGGAAGGCGCCTTTTAAAAACACCCTCCTTTAATTGACACTCCTTTCAGGGGGTGGCTTTTGGCCCTGTTTGGGCCCCAATCGCCCCCTTTTCCCCAAAGGGGGGCCCAGGTATGTGTTGACGCCGTGGACTACGCGTCCGAAAACCCAGAAGCATTTTGAAATTGAAAGGCGTGGGATACGAACGGGTTGGGAAAAAGGGCTGGTAGAATTTTTTCTCGCGGGGTTTGTGCCCAAAAATTTCTCATTTGCCGGGGGTCACAGTTCCCCTTTCAGGCGTTATGAGGGAGGTCAAACGGGCCCTGTTTGGGGATCACAAAAGCTTCTCATAAAACCCCTACCACCCAATGCAATGGCTTGGTGGAGAGATTCCAAAAAGGTGTGCGAAGGGCATCTTAAAAAAGCTCTGTGAGGAAAGGCCAGGGCCCCCGGAAATTTTTACCGCTAATTCGCGGCCTGTTGCCCACAGGGAAAAACCCCCGGAAAAAACCCGGCTTTTCGCCATTTGGTGCTGTATGGGGGACGTTGGGGACCGTGGTTTCTTTTTCAAAGAGCTTTGGTCGGGGAACGGAGTCCGAAGAGGTCAAAAACCCCTTATCAGTTGTGGTGGGGCCCACGCAAAAGGCTCGAGGAGCCCTGCAAGGTCGCAAGGGGGAGTTTGCAGGAGGCTAGGGTCGTCCGAAGAAGCAATTTTGAAGGAAAGGGGAAAGGGAAACAATTCCTTTAAAAGGGGGGAGATCAAAATCCCGTTACTGTTCCCCCGGATCACAAAAAACTGTGTGCATTGGAAAAGGGGCCATTCACCCTCATTGAAAAGGTAAAATCAGGGTTTCCAATCGATGTGAAATGGGGGAAAAAAAAAACTTTTCCATGCAAAATTTGTCCGCAAATATATTCCCGGTGTGGGAAAATCCGCCCCTAGACGCGCAGCAATCATTGATGGAGGTGAAAGGGGGACCCCGCAGAAGAAGGGGAGTTTTTTTTGCCTTTAGTTTCCGGGGGAAGAGTATACAGGGTTTTTGTTTATGTTGGGAAAGGGCCCAGACAGTTTGGAGGGGCGGGGAAGTTAGGGGGCTCCTTGAACAGGGATTGGGCCCCCCTGACTGATAAACCAGGCAGGACAACTCTTTTTGAAACATGTTTTCGGTGGAGGGTTTAAAATCGCAAAAACCCGTAATGTGAAAGCCTACCCGACCCATATGGGCCCCCAGCAAATGATCGAGGAGGAGGTAGAAAAAATGTTGGACCTTGGGGTGATTTTAAAACCCTCCAAATCATGTTTAGTGCACCCGTCGTTTAGTGGGGAAAAAAAATTTAGGTGGCCCTCGGTTTTGTGTTGGGTATAGACGTTTGAACAGTGTCACCAAAAGGGCGATTTCAGAGGTCATACCCAAATGGAAAACCCCGTTCGTCAGTTTTCCCCCAAGCAAAAGCCAGTTTTTCACCCGGATAGATTGAGCAAGGGTTACGGGAGGGGTAGCCTTGAGTGGGGGCTCAAAGGGTCACAGCATTTTCCACTCCCAAAGGGGCTTTTACCAAGTGGCGGGGGTATTCCCCTTTTGGTTTGGTTTAAAGCGCCTTTTCAGTCTTCTCTGGATGATGTTTAAGGGTTTTTGACGGGGGTTGGAAAGGGGTTGTTTAATTTAAAGGATGGGGCTTTTTGATAGCATTTCCGGGGGACATGGGGGGGGATATGAGGAGTAGGAGCAGTTTAGAAAAGGTTTAGACAAGCCAATTTTCACGCCGACCAACAAAGTGCCCGGTTGGTTTTTTCCCAAACCTGGAGTTCCCAGGTTTCGTTGGCGGAGGGACACAAAACAGGGGGAAAGAGGAAAAAGGGGGGAAGAAAGAGGGAAATTAGGGGAGACCAAAAAACCAAAAAAGAAGTCAGGAGTTTGCTAGGGTTTATTTGGGTTTTTATTGGGGAGTTTGTTCCAAATTTGCAG
The DNA here is from genome assembly GCA_018398815.1 of Conus ventricosus. Lineage (NCBI taxonomy): Eukaryota > Metazoa > Mollusca > Gastropoda > Neogastropoda > Conidae > Conus > Conus ventricosus. The sequence continues at coordinate 8,860 of JAFLJL010014741.1, read as the reverse complement.
CAATTTACGAGTCCTCTCAGTGAAATTTTGGGAAAGCGGGAAAAAGGGGGAGTGGTCGGGGTGGTCAGACGCTGCAGAGCAAGCCCCTGCAGACGGGGTTGGAAAAAACTAGGTTCCCCCCCCATCTTGAAGCTACCGTTTTGGGCCAAACCATTTTTGTGCGGACGATGCATCGGGGGTGGTTTTGGGAATTTGGTGCGGTAAATTTTTGCAGGAGCATGAAGGGGTCGGAAATTTCCGGGGGAAATATGCCCCCGCAGGAAGTTTACAAAATTTTGAAGAAGGGGACGCGACTTTTAGAGAAGGGTGTTTAGCCGTTGTGTGGGCCGTGCAGAAATTCCACAAATACTTGTATGGGAAAGAGTTCGTGATCGAGACGGATCATCAACCACTCAAATTCCTGCAGGAGGCGCAGTTGGAAAAACAGCAGAGTGCTGCGTTGGGCAATGGCATTGCAGCCCTACAGGTACCGAGTGCAGTACATTCCCGGTCGACAGAATGTCGGAGCTGACTATTTAAGTCGCGTAGTCTAGCAAGCTGCGACTCAGAGGAAATCAGTCATATCCGGGGTGCTTTGTTGATAATATGTGTTGATTACAGTTATGTTGATTGGATATGGGTTTACTCCCAGTTGGCTATGGTTCATATATTTTTGTGTGAGATTTGTTCATGTAAATGTAGTTATGTTGGAGCATACAGTCGCTTGTGTAGTAATGCATTATTTGCAATAAGTGAGGATGGAGATTCCTCAGTGAAGTGTCATGGATCGTGATCATATTATATTGTGCTTTTCATAAGAATTGTGAAAGGGAGAGATGGCAAATCCGCAGGTAGGGGAATTGCATAGGTACGCACAGAGGTCGTTAAAATGAGTTGAAATAACGCAAGAGCGCACGTCAATGATAACTCATTGGATGTGGTATTCACTAATGGTATATTTTATAATTTATAAACGTTGGTTGTAAAGTATTTTTCAAACTTTGCGCGTGTTAGCTGTGTGTCAGCAAATTCGGTTGTTGTCTTTTTTGTACCGTTGTTTTGAGACAATGCGGTGCATAGTCTTTTGCAAGGGGAAAATTGTCACGGTCAAAAATAAACACAACCAAACTCGTGTCAATCGCCACCAGCCCAGTCGGACATAAGCTCTAACTCAAATATTCTGGGCATCAAGCAGACGGCCCCATGCATCGGATCCAGCCAATTAAGCATAGCTGAGAGGCCCACGCATGACGGACTAAGTAGCTGACCGACGCCTCGATGTCTGGTCAGGCGGGTCTCGACGACCGGATCGGACTCATCTAGCCAATTTGGCCAGCGAGTAAGCTGATCCTAATCTTCCACGTAGACAGTCGGAGTGGCTGGACCGACAGGTCTCAATAGATCTGGTCAGACGTCTCGGCGCCTACCCAGACTCATCTAGCCTATTTACGACGTAGCCGGAAAGGGAGAAGGTAGTAGGTGGTGGGGGTGAAAATCAAGCTAATCAATTAAATGACCAGTTGACCACCACAGAGAGTAAGGCGTGTAGGCGTGACTGTCATGATTTGAATATCCAATGGGATTAGAGGGAGATAACCTCGGGTACGAGGCGGTTAAAAATACTGACCAATGGTACTCGCCCTTGGACACGGAGTTAAGAGATAAAGTAATGCGTGAGTGGGGGAAGGAGGGGAACGAACAGAGAGACAGAGAGAGAGAGGGCTGAGTGTAATCTCTGAGGAGCGAAGAGCAGAGAGATGAGGGGGAGGAGAGGAGAGAACCAAGTGGAGGCATTAGCACGAGATAGTCTGCAGAGGAAGGACTTAGGAGAGATGTGGAGAGAGGAGTTTGCTAACTAATGAAGAGGAAAAGAAAGAAAAAAAAAAAGAAAAGAAAAGCAACCATGTCCATTTGATTAAGAGCAGACTAGAGAGAGAGAGAGAGAGTGCAATGCGTTAATGCAGGAAGAAAGAAAGGAGAACAGATCGATGTTGATAGTCACTGTTCTATCTTAACCGGGGTTCGACCTCATACTTAGCCAGCGCCACTTCCATCGGCAGTCCAACCTGACCAGTGCCAGCAGTCCAGCCTGACCGGTGCCAGCAGTCTAACCTGACCAATGCCAACGGTTGTGTCGTGCTTGTGAAAGTGACAGTGAAAAGAAAAAAAAAGAAAAGAAAAGACAGTGATTCGTGAATAGTTAAGATCACCTGGCCAGGTAAAGTAGAAATCTATTTATACCCGGGTTAGTTAATGATGTTTTAGATAAATGATTTTGTGAAGTTCAGGAAAGAGAGAATGTTTTATTTTGTTTGATTCCATATGCATTGATGGTTCGTTCTATGAACATGTGTAGTAAATTTATAGACTTTACTAGTGGTTTGATGTGACGAATGCGTGATATATGAATGAGATCGTAAGCAAGCTGTGAGTGTGTTTGGGCTGTGCGCTAGTCCTTCCTCCACCGACATAACCCGAGGTTGACAGACAGTGAATTGGTTTCAGTCAGTCAGTCTGTCCCCTGTGGTTGTCAGTACAACCATGAGTGAATCTGACTGTGAATTGGTTTCAGTCAGTCAGTCTGTCCCCTGTGGTTGTCAGTACAACCATGAGTGAATCTGACAGTGAATTGGTTTCAGTCAGTCAGTCTGTCCCCTGTGGTTGTCAGTACAACCATGAGTGAATCTGACAGTGAATTGGTTTCAGTCAGTCAGTCTGTCCCCTGTGGTTGTCAGTACAACCATGAGTGAATCTGACAGTGAATTGGTTTCAGTCAGTCAGTCTGTCCCCTGTGGTCGTCAGTACAACCATGAGTGAATCTGACAGTAAATTGGTTTCAGTCAGTCAGTCAGTCTGTCCTCCCCTGGCGCCCAAGGGACATACGTCGCACACAAATTGAAACCAATGAACAGAACATAGCAAATATTGGGAGAACTCTTTGAGCCTAGGCTTAGGGACACCTTGTTTGCACGTATTTGATGCTGAATGTTTGTTGATAGCTAGGTCATAAAAAAGTGCATTCAAGAACTTGTTTAAGCGCCTGAATCCAGGACTAGTCGGCGTATAGACAAGCAACTTTAGTATCAATGATAATGACAACAATTAGAATGATAATGATATGTAATAATGATAACAACAACAAGAAAATAATAACAATAGTGATAATGATAATAACGATAGTAGTAACAACAACATCAACAACAACAGGAATGATAATTCTTATTATGATAATGATGATAATAGTAATAACAATAATAATGATAATTATGATACTACCACCACCACCACCACCAAGAAGAAGAAGAAGAAGAAACCAGAGCTTCCAAAAATCCTAAACCAACTGGTCTTTAGGGAGGACAGGAACTCTTTCATGAAAGCCATCAGCTTCGTGCAAAGACGGACATTTTGAAGAGAAACCAGGCCTTTGCACTTTCTACTTTGGGAGATAACCGTTGTAAATACGAAGAGGAAAACAAAATACAGAAAAATAAAAACACAAGCAAAAACAAAGAAGAAAAGAAAGGCTGAAAAGGGACAGTGACGTGAGTTATCGGTCTTTGAACTAGACTGAAAAGGGATAGTGACGTGAGTTATCGGTCTTGGAACTAGACTGAAAAGGGATAGTGACGTGAGTTATCGGTCTTGGAACTAGACTGAAAAGGGATAGTGACGTGAGTTATCGGTCTTGGAACTAGACTGAAAAGGGATAGTGACGTGAGTTATCGGTCTTGGAACTAGACTGAAAAGGGATAGTGACGTGAGTTATCGGTCTTGGAACTAGACTGAAAAGGGATAGTGACGTGAGTTATCGGTCTAGGAACTAGACTGAAAAGGGATAGTGACGTGAGTTATCGGTCTTTGAACTAGACTGAAAAGGGATAGTGACGTGAGTTATCGGTCTTTGAACTAGACTGAAAAGGGATAGTGACGTGAGTTATCGGTCTTTGAACTAGACTGAAAAGGGATAGTGACGTGAGTTATCGGTCTTTGAACTAGACTGAAAAGGGACAGTGACGTGAGTTATCGGTCGTGGAACTAGAAGACGACGCCGAGGAAAAACGAATAGAAGAAGAGCGCGGAGATGTCGCAGCTGAACCAGGCAGTGCGGAGATGGCGCAGCTGAACCAGGCAGTGCGGAAATGGCGCAGCTGAACCAGGCAGTGCGGAGATGGCGCAGCTGAACCAGGCAGTGCGGAGATGGCGCAGCTGAACCAGGCAGTGCGGAGATGGCGCAGCTGAACCAGGCAGTGCGGAGATGGCGCAGCTGAACCAGACAGTGCGGAGATGGCGCAGCTGAACCAGGCAGTGCGGAGATGGCGCAGCTGAACCAGGCAGTGCGGAGATGGCGCAGCTGAACCAGGCAGTGCGGAGATGTCACAGCTGAACCAGGCAGTGCGGAGATGTCGCAGCTGAACCAGGCAGTGCGGAGATGGCGCAGCTGAACCAGGCAGTGCGGAGATGGCGCAGCTGAACCAGGCAGTGCGGAGATGTTGCAGCTGAACCAGGCAGTGCGGAGATGGCGCAGCTGAACCAGGCAGTGCGGAGATGGCGCAGCTGAACCAGGCAGTGCGGAGATGGCGCAGCTGAACCAGGCAGTGCGGAGATGGCGCAGCTGAACCAGGCTTGTTCCAGAAATTGGAGGCTGTCAATAAGAATGGCCGGAAGAGGGGCTCCTAGTCCAAAGCGCTGGACACTCGCCCGCGGGACGGATGGTGGTCAGTCTGGTCCACTCGTGTCCCCGAATTTGTAAGCTTCGACATCCACCCAGCCCCAGCCCCACCCCCACCCCCACCCCCACCCCCCGCCTCCTCTTCTACTCCCTCTCCATGCAGCGGTCAGTGGGTAAGAGGTTCGGTTCTGGTAACGCTGAGGCAGAGGAAGGATGGGGGTGAGTTCGGAATTTCTTTTTTTTTTCTTTTCTTTCTTTCTTTTTTGATATAGCGTATTGCAAAATATCCGGTTAAAAAAAAAGAAAATGTTTAACAACACTTTTTTTTTTCAAACTCAATACACTATACTGCCATGCAGTGTGTAAGCAAAACATCCCAACACACACACACACACACACACACACACACACACACACACACACACACACAAACGCTCAACGAAATAAATACAATGCAAAATAAAGTTTAAATGAGAGGTTGGATTTCACCGTGCCGCGCCCTTAGACACTCGAACCTCGAACAGTTTACTTTCCAAAGGGCCAGTAGACTATCACACTAACTTATTGTTCTTTTGTGTTTGTTTGTTTGTTTTATTAAATACCGATTCCCCTTTTCTTTTTCTTTTTTTTTCTTTCTTTTTCAATTGAAAAAAAAAAAGAAGTTAATTCCAAAGGCAGGCGACTGCAGGCGGAAATGTAAACAAATTTTAAAAATTATCATTAAAGCACCGCAAAAAACAACAACAAAAAAACAAACTAACCAAAAAAAAAAGAAAAAAAAAAGCGGTAGACAAACGAATCACAAGACAAAGCACGACGCGTTTCGACCTGATATGAGTTCTTCAAGCAGGATACACAACAACTCGGGACAACGAATATGAACGAGCAATCACTTGGCTTCATCCAGGTCGGCGCAAGATGGGGTCGTGAATGAAAACGAGGCTGTCGGGATGGAGACAATTAAAAAAAAAAAGTTTTTTTTTTTTAAAAAGAATAAATCAATCCACCCTACCATCCCGCTTACCTTCCGGCACCCCATAGTGCACGTTCAACACCTGCTCGATGCCGGACGTGTCGCTATCGTTGCTCATGCGCATGCGCGTGATGACGCTGCAGTAGGAGGGCGCGGGGTTGTGGCAGTGCACGGTGTGGGAGATGTTGGGGGGGCAGTTGGGGGGGTAGTCCTCGCCGAACCAGAAGTACTCGCAGTTGCTCATCAGCATCTGCACGCCCTGGAACGTCGCGTTGCCGTACAGGCACGTGGTGTCGTTGCCATGGTTGCAGGCGGTGGTGTGACTTTGCACTGAAATACCGCAGGTGTTGTTTATATATATATATATATATATATTATTATATATATTATATAATATTATATATATATATATATATATATATAATATTATATATTATATGTATATATATATATATATATATACCAGTTTAAAATAGTGATTTTAAAATGAAGAGGTTTAAAACCTACAAGCTTGTTTCAAGCTAAAAGCGCTCTCCTCAGGGTATACAATTTGGGCGCGCCACGGTGTTATATACCGTGGTGTGTGGGCGTGTGAGTTCTGTGCGTGTAGCACGTGGCCTGCCGGTTTTTCTTTTTTGGGGCGCGTTCAGGGGGGACGTGCCACGGAATGGTGCATTGACAAAGATTTCCATTTATGCCTGCAATTGTTTATCATTTCTACTTTAGAGTTCAGGGATGCTAGGTGGGGTTTACATAATATCAGCCACTTTTCTGTAGTACATAAGTTGCATTTTTTAGAAATGTTGTTGTATGGTGTTGCTCTTTTATAATTTTCCATGATATGTTGTAATCTATTTTCCTATTTTTCAGCTTCCAAATATATTTACTTAATTCTGTTTGGTTTTTATATTTTTTCATTTTTGAAAGACTGTTTATGGTTTGCATATCTGGTTTTAAAGTGGTTAGCCGTGATTCCTATGTATGTTTCTTTATCACTGTCTGTTGTTACCGTAGCTTGGTACACAATATTGTTGTAGAGACATTTATTATTCAAAGGGCACTGGTCTTTTTTAGTGCAATTACAAGATATCCTTTCATCACCCTCTTTGTTTGTTGTTTTGTATTATTGGAAGAATCAAGTAGATTTTTTTAAAGGTTGGGCATACACTAGTATGTAGCTTACGGTAGTTTGTTGAATATTTTAGATAGACATGATCCTTTTGGGATGATGTTTTAAGGATTCCTGAGGAATTCTTTTCCTAACGAGTTTTGTGTTTTCTTCCATCATATGGAGGGGTATACCATATAATTTTTCTTTTCCTGTTTTTTTTTTTCCTGTATGCCTGTTCATTTGTTATCTGGGTTGTATTGTAATTGTAGTTGAGCCACTTTTTTCAGCGCCTCTTGAGATTCAGCTTGCTGCGCCTTTAATTCTTTTCCTCATTGCATACAGTTTAGATAATCTTTTGTTTATACCATAGGTATGGTTTTTTAGATGGAGGGTGGGTGGTTACTATTGATGTTCTTCGTAGACGGGTGTGTCCATTAGGTTTTTTATATGGGTTTGTATGTATGATCCTTAAGGTCTAATGTTATGTCTAACTAATTTACTGTTTAATTTTTGTTGGGCTTTCACTGTGATTTTTTAGGTATGCTGTGAAAAAATTTCCAAGTTCTTTTTTCTTGGGTGTCTGAATTGGGAGAGGTGTTTATTGTTTAAACGGGCAAGACCGTCTATCTCTGTATAAGCCAACCTGGTTCCCAAGTGATGTTTCGGTAATGAGACACATGAAAAGATCCAACAATTTCACAAGTTCCGGTCACTCCGTCATAAGATCCCATCGTGACCACGAATGTGGAATTCTGCTAGTATTTAATCCAAGTTCACACTTGTTGCTATGGAGAAGGGTTTGCTTAGTGTGAGAATGATTTCCATCTCGGAATCTGTTATAATGTGTATATTTGTTGGCGATTTTAAGAGCGTTAAGTAAGTATCCTCAGAATGGAAGGGTAGAAGTCCACAGTCAAAAGTTATGAACACTGTATTTGTCTGTTTGTTCAAATTCTTTAAACCATTGGATACTTCATAACAGTTTTTCAGAGATTGTATTCATGTTTGTTTTTATGTCTCTATTCTTTTCCAGGATCTTTTTACTATTTGCCTAATTCAGATTTGGATGGTTTACATCTACAAGTAGGGTTTTGAGAAAATTAGGTTATGTGGTCTTTAAGGGTTATAAAGGGCATCTTCATTGCTGTTGCTTCTTACCTGTCACCTAAAATCCATCTGGTGCACAATTCATTTTTCTTTTTGCAGATGTTTTCATTATGTGGTCTTATCAGCTTTTAAATGTTCTGAATATTTTTGTGAGAGTTTGAGAATACTCATTAGTTTCGCATTTATAGAAAATTGTTTTGTCTTGTCCGCCTTTATGAATACTTTTTTGTCGTTTCTGAAATGTGCTGATTTTATTGAAACCCCAGCCTAGCATCCCTGAACTTAAAGTATAAATGATAAACAATTGCAGGCATAAATGGAAAATCTTTGTCATGCACCATTCCCGTGGCACGTCCCCCAGTGAACGCGCCCCAAAAAAGAAAAACCGGCAGGCCACGTGCTACACGCACAGAACTAACACGCCCACACACCACGGTATATAACACCGTGGCGTGCCCAAAATTGTATTGTATACCCTGAGGAGACGCTTTTAGCTTGAAACAAGCTGTAGTTTGAACCTCTTCATTTAAAATCACTATTTTAAAGACTGGTATGTCGCTAACCTACATGGTTTGAGCTACCTTTGCGTCCTGAGTGTGCGTTTTACCCTGAGATTATATATATATATATATAATATATATATATATATCTACTATATTATATTATATATATAAATAATATATATATATATATAATATATATATATATATAGAATGTGTGTGTGTGTGTGTGTGTATACATAGATCTCGTGTGTGTACATATAAATACAGACATACATACAATTTGCATACATACAGAAATGTGTGTGTGTGGTGTGGTGTGTGTGTGTGTGTGTGGTTGTGTGTGTGTGTGTGGTGTGTGTGTGTGTGCGTCCCGCGCGGGCGCGCGCGAGGCGTGCGTGCATGCGCGCAAGCGTGCGCGCGTGTGCGTGTTCTCATTAGGTGCAATCGAACTAACAACGCAGATCATCATAAAATGATAGATAAAACAAAATATGGCAGAATACTTGCGTAAAAAGATC
>JAFLJL010014740.1:15000-18838 GCA_018398815.1 Conus ventricosus | reverse complement strand
GGGGTCTGCTTTTTGGTCTGTGAGCCCCGCTTTTTGGTTTTGGTCCGGGGCCGTTTGGGGGTCCTGACTCTTTGTTGGGCCGTCTCGTTTTGTGGTCCTTTATTTGTGTGGGTGAGCCTTTTGGGGTCTGTGGGCCTGCTCTGCTGGGCTGTACCTTTTGCGGGGAGCCTGTACCTGTTTTGCTGTGGTCCTGCCGGTTTGGGTCTGTACTCTGTGTGTCTGGGTGGGTCCTGTAATTCTGTTTGTCTGTTGAGGTCCTGTACTCTGATTATCTGAGAGTCCTGACCGGGTTTGTCTGTGGGTCCTGTACTCTGGTGTCTGTGAGTCCGGGTACTTTTTTGTCTGTGAGTCCTGTACTCTGTGTCTGTGGGTCCTGTACTCTCTCTATGAGCCTGTACTCTGTTTGTCTGTGAGTCCTGACTCTGTTTGGTCTGTGAGTCCTGTACTCTGTGGTCTGTGAGTCCTGTACTCTGTCTGTGATCCTGTACTCTGTTGTCTGGGGGCCCCTGACTCTGGAGTCCTGTACTCTGTGAGTCCTGTAACTCTGTTTGTCTGTGGGTCCTGTACTCTGTCTGTTAGCCTGTACTCTGTGTGTCTGTGAGTCCTGTACTCTGTGAGTCTGTACTCTGTGTTCTGTGAGTCCTGTACACTGTGTGTCTGTAGTCCTGTACTCTGTCTGTAGTCCTGTACCTGTCTTGGGTCCTGTACTCTGTCTGTGAGTCCTGTACTCGTTTGTCTGTGGGTCCTGTACTCTTCTGTTAGTCCTGACTCTGTTTGTCTGTGGGTCCTGTACTGTGTGAGTCCTGTACTCTGTTTGTCTGTGGGTCCTGTCTCTGTGAGTCCTGTACTCTGTTTGTCTGTGAGCCCTGTACTCTGTGAGTCCTGTACTCTGTTTGTCTGTGAGTCCTGAACTCTGTGAGTCCTGTACTCTGTGAGTCCTTTTACTCTGTGGGTCCTGACCTGTGAGTCCTTACTCTGGGGGTCCTGTACTCTGTGGGTCCTGTACCTGTGAGTCCTGTACTCTGTGAGTCCCTGTACTGTGTCTGTGTTTTTGGCGGAAAACTAGCCCCCCCCTCGTTCCAAATTTTTGCTTCATTTTCCGCCCTCAGTCATTCCGTTTTGAAACTCTAAGTGGGAAGTTTCAAAACGGAGTGACTGAGGGCGGAAAATGAAGCAAAATGTAGAAAGAGAGGGGGTTAGTTACCGCCAAGGACAGACACAAAGTACAGGACGAGACACAATGCGCTTTGACCTCTTGAGTCTTCTTCAGGCAAAAACAAATAACATTTAGGACAGTGAAAACGAAGAATGAGAAACCACTTATCTTCTCATGTACAACTGAAGGACAGTGAGAATGAGAAAGGGCTGACAGCGTTCACAAGTACACATAGGGAGTCCAAGACGTGACGTGAAATACAACACGACAGAGGGTAACAGTCAGTATCAGTTCAGTTTCAAAACGGAGTGACCGAGTACCGACAATGAAGCAAAATTTAGAAAGAGAGGGGGTTAGTTACCGACAAGGACATAGACAAACAAAGTACAGGACAAGACACAATGCATTTCGACCTCTTGGTTCTCTTCACTGTCGATCTCTACTGTATACTTAAAAAGAATACACTCAGACACATAGGCTAGTATACAAACCTGCCAACCATAACACGGCGCCATGGATCAAAACATTCTAGTGGATGTAGGTGCATACATTCTGAATTTAAGTTTTGTTTCAAAGTGAGGTGACTGCTGGCGGAAATTTTGCGCCCAATATGAGGAGATACGTGATTGTTCGTTTTTCGCTTCGATTGTCTTGAATGCTGTTTGTCTTGCCTGAAGAAGACCAAAGAGGTCGAAACGCGTCGTGCTTGGTCTCTTTCGTTCGGCGGAACAGTTCATCTTTTAATTTGAGTTTGTCAGAATTGAAAATTTGAGTTTGTCAGAATTGAAAATCTGAGTTTGTCAGAATTGAAAATCTGAGTTTGTCAGAATTGAAAATTTGAGTTTGTCAGAATTGAAAATCTGAGTTTGTCAGAATTGAAAATCTGAGTTTGTCAGAATTGAAAATCTGAGTTTGTCAGAATTGAAAATCTGAGTTTGTCAGAATTGAAAATCTGAGTTTGTCAGAATTGAAAATCTGAGTTTGTCAGAATTGAAAATCTGAGTTTGTCAGAATTGAAAATCTGAGTTTGTCAGAATGAAAATCTGAGTTTGTCAGAATAGAAAATTTTGCTTGTGACACTAGGACTGCAACATTACGATGAATACACACACTTCAAAAGATGAAATAAATGAAAACATGAATAATTAGATAAGGAGATATGAAAGTAAATAGATGAATACATAGATTTCATGAATATGCACATATAATGATTACCAAACAGATATATGAAACGACAAATAAGGTAATTAATTAATTAGTTAATTAGTTAACACCACAAACGGGTATGTACCACCAGAACATAGATCCTTCAACTACAAACGAAAAACGACAAAAAATCTAGCAGAGCCACTTTTTTCAATGACAGAATAGCTATAGATAACATTTCATTAAATAAGAACGAGTGGATTAATGAATATGTATGTCATATTGGAGATTTGTGTAAAGAAGATGGCAGTTACCTAACCTATGCTGAATTTATCAAGAAGTACAACATACGGACTAACTTTCTAAGCTATGCTGCACTTATAAAAAGAATAATAATTTTTGTTAACACTCTGAACATTTGTATGGAAAGTAACGAAAAATCTGAAGATCCCAAAACTGTACACATCTTGAATTCGGTGAAGAAGGAAGCATGGTTATATTATGATATCCCTGTAGAAGACGGTTCAAAACCAAAATGCTACCATAAATAGAATTATAGATTGAATTCAGAAATGGACTGGCAAAAAACTAATACAAGAGATTCAGGAAACAAAGTTGAAATGGTTTCAGATGAGACTGATACACAGAACCCTACCAACAAATATAGTGTTGATGTGCATAGGTGTTAAATCTGATAAATGTACATTTTGACAGCAAGAAAAAGAAAGTATTGAACATAATATTATGTTCTGGAGATGTACGGCGCGTAAATGCTTTTTGGGAACAAATTAAACCAAAAAAATAAAGATGGATGGCTACATTTAACCTCTTTCTTTATAAATGAAAAAATTGATACTGTTTGGACACGACACAGATTTTCAATCTTACAGAGTGTTAAACGTTATCCTGCTGCTTGCTCAATTCTATACTTACAAAAGTAAATTAAAAAATGAATTTCCTCATGTAGATTTGTTCATTAAATTACTAAAGACAGGTTTGGAATAGAAAAATACATCGCTTATATTAACTTTAACATGATAAAGTTTAACACCGACTGGTATAAGTATAACGAATTAATTGAAAGTGAAGGAATGTAAAGACGAAAACGTATGCTTCATTTAGGAAACAAAAAGAAGGGAAAAATAAAAAAAATCCAAGCCAGTTAAGAGTATGTGAACGTCTGCGTATTCATTAAATATACATTCTTGAAACTCTAGGATACCTTTAATATATAATGAAATGTAATTCTTTTTATACAAATGGCTGGCAGCTACTCATATTCTTCTTTTGTGTGTGTATTTGTCTTTTTGATTTGTTTCATTGATTTTCTTTTACGAGTTCTATCTATTCTGTCTAGAGTATAGTTATGTCTTCGTTATCCGTTCATTGAGTTCATTTGAGAATATTGAAATTACATGTACAGAAACTTGAATTGGTAATAAAAGGATAACTTCGGGGGGAGAAAAAACCACAACAAAAAATAACATTATTTCTAGATTACAATGTACATAAAAAGTACAGATACTTAAAATCTTC
>JAFLJL010014740.1:0-7500 GCA_018398815.1 Conus ventricosus | reverse complement strand
TGTGTGTGTGTGTTTTTGTTTTGTGCTTGAGAGAAAAGAGAAGAAAAGAGAGGGGAAGAGAGGAGAGGGGAACCCCGTTAGTACCATCCGACCCCAAACCCTTTTTCCCTAAAACCTCACCCTACCCCACTGAACGCTTTTTAATTCGAGCAGCAGGGCATTTTTAACCCGCGCGGGTTTCCTTCTTTTTTTGAGGGATTGGCGCACTTTTCCACCCTCAATTTTTGGCCAGTACCCCCATCGGGTCCATCCCATACACCACTTCTTTTTCCCGAACGAGTTTTGGGCCCCCTTTGCCCCAAAATATACAGGGCGTTCATGTTAAAAGCGAGCCAGGAAGAAAGGCCATGCGGATCGCCATGCTGCACCACGAACGAGGAACGCGGGTACCCTAGGCCTGCCCCTCCCCTTTTATTTTCTGGGCGGACCCCTTCTACGCTGTGGGGGAGGGGGAGGGGAAACCCAGGACCCAGGGCGGACTTGAAGCAGACCCCCCCTCGGAAAGTTAAAGGGACGCGGGGTCAGCGTGGAAAAGTCTGGGCTTGGGCGGCCCGGGCGGACAAACCACCCTCCTTTTCTACAAAAACCCACCAATGCTGAAATCATGGGCATAATCCAAATAGGGGTTTTGAAATTGGACATTCCTTTTTTTCGGAGGGTGAAAGAAATTTGCACGCCCTTTCGGAGGGGAACGGGGTTTGGGCAGATGAAGCTGAGGGCACTACGAGGTGAAGTCCGGTCTGCGTCGCAAAACCCGCGACTTACGAGGGGGAAACGGGGCCCTGACGGGGAGACGGGGCGTCTTGGGGGGAAAAGACGGACGCCTTGGGGGACGGCCCCAAACGAAAACAACCTCTTCTTTTAACGGCCTCCCAAAGGAAAGGGACAACGAAAACTCCGTTGGACTGGGGGGAAGGTATGGTGAAGGCCCCTGATCAAAAATAAGTTGGGAAATTTCTGGGACGTAAAATTTGACGGGGGTTCCCGGGATCAAAAAAAAAGGGCTGACTCCCCGTTATTCCCCCTTGTCTTTTATAAACCAAAAAGAAAATCTGTGCTAAAGCAAAGGGGCAAATTTACAAGGGAAAAAAGGGTTTTTCTTGGAAGGAACTTCTCTGCTTCAGAAAAGAGAGGTTAGGAGAGGGTTTAAACCCCACATTTAAAAAAGGAAAGGTAAAGGGGTAAGGGGGCCCTTTCGAGGGGTTTTTTAAACCACCTTTAAACCCGAGGGGAAAAGTTCACTGTGGACCGTGATGACAACGGGTTTTATACTGAATAGGGTACGGGGGCCCCAAATTTATCTGGGAAATTTACTGTTTTTTTAAAATTGGAAAAAAATTTTTTGGGACAAAAATTTTTTTGGGGTTTTTTCCCACGGGGGTGTGGCTGCACGCGCCACCCCGTGCAAACCCAGAGACAGGGAACCCCGGGTGTTTCTGTCCTTCTTTAAACCCGTTCCCCAGGTTTTAAAAAAGGAAAAAATTGTTTCAAATGTTTCGGAATCGGTGCCCAAAAAACCCGTCTGACTTTTTTTCCCCGGGAGGTGTTTTGTACTGTTTTAAACCTGATCGTGTGGGACCCGGAATGTGAAAAATTTTCCCCTTTCCCCCTTTTTCCAGAAAATGAAAAAATTTTTCCTTTTCCCGGGGAATGTAAAGGGTTTATTCTCAAAAACTATCTGAAAAAGATTTTTTTTTTTTTTTACTTTTTTTGGATTTGTATGCCTAGTGAAACGTTTATGGAAGTTTTTCCAATGCCCTTTTTTTGTTGGTTGAAAAATTGTGAAAACCAGCCTTTAAAAATTTTCGTCTCGTGGAAGGTTTTTTGGGGGGCTTAGATGTTTGAATTAAAAAGTTTTCTGTTCAATAATAAAGCCCTGGAGATTCGTCAGACATTTTTTGCGCTTTCATTATTAATAAATCTTTTTTGGGGTACTTTAAAAGATGTTTGTATTTTTTTTCATAGGTTCCCGCCAAAAGGTTTTTGGCCCTTTTTATATTTCACTGATCAAAACAATGGTTTTGTTTTCTTAAAAGATTTTATATGTGCTGCCTGTTTCTATTGGTGACTTTATATAATTTTTAAGGGGGTGATAAAAATGGCGTACTTAAAAAAATTCTCAAGATTAGATAAAAAACTGCATTTTCTTTTTGAAAACCAACGTCTGAGTGGCCCTTTTACACGGGGGGCAAAAATTTTCAAAAGAAAAACGTTTTAAAATAGTAGGGTTTAAATGTTACTAAAAGTGCACGGCTTTGGTTTTGTGCATTTTAAAGGGTTTTGTGTCAGGGCGACCTAAAAGGGTTGAAACACATACATCCTGATGGGGGAAGCGGTGAATATTTTTTTAAAAGTCTTTGTGATAGTTTGCAACCTTCTCAATGATTGTAATTAGGGGTTTGGGGTGAAAGTGTTGATTCTAAACCACATCCTTTGGGTATTTTGTTTTAAATTTTAAAACAGTTTAACCCCCGCACCGGGGGAAAGAACATAATTTGTAAATTTTTTTTGGAAAATATTGCTGGAATGAAATTCATGTGGTTTTGTTTCAAAATGCAATGGTTCCCCAGAATTTCAGAAAAAGGGGGATACACTTGGCAATAAGCCCTATTGGGTTAATGGGGATGAAGCTTTACTTTTTTTTAACGGGGGGGCTAAAACCCGCTGGGGAAATTTATGGGGAAAAATCTTTAAATTTGTAAATGAAAAAGTATTTGGGGAAAAGATTTGGAAAGTTTAAGGGGAATGTTTTTTAAGAAAAAAGAAATGCACGTAAATTGTTAATTAAACCCTCGAACTTTTTTCTGTACCTGATTTACGTTGGTTCTGTAAAGGGAGACGCGATTTTAAAAACTTTTGAAGAAAAAAGAAAAGCCCCTTTTTTAAAAAATTATGTTAGATAAATTTGTCGCCTCCCTTTTTGTGCCCAAAAAAAGGGTTTTTGGGGGACAATGCGCAAAATTTCGAAAAGACGAATTCACCCCCCAAAAAAAATATCATCTGGAAAAATTTGGGTTTTAACAAATTTTAAAAAATTTTTTGAAAGAAATGATGACCCTTGGGCAACGATATAGGGGAAGGGAGATGAGGGGTGATAACGACGACGACAATCATGGTCATTTAAATGTCCTTTTATCGAAAGGGAAAAATCATTTTTTCTTTTTAAGGGAAAAATGGAAATCGAAAAGCTGCCCGGGCCAGATGGGGTCATTGGGGAAAATGATAAAAGTGCATGCAAATCCATTTGGTGGATGAATTTTTTTTTACAAAATTTCCCGAATACTCTATTTGGTTAAAAGGGGGTTTCCCAAAAGTTTGGGGCCCAAATATTTTTCCCATTATAAAAAAAGGTGACGTTAATAAAACCCCGAACAACTACAAGGGGGTCTCCCCTGTCCCAAAATCGGCAATAAATTTTATGTCTATTTTTAATAGAAGACTTTTAAGGGAAAGGGGCGAAGAGAATGATATTTTCAGGCGAATTTCCCAAACTGGGTTTAAAAGTAATTAGAATATAGATCAAATGTTTTTTTTGAAAGGCCTTTTTTTCAAAAAAAGTTTTTTCTAAATCGAAAAATTATATGTAGCTTTTTTTGTTTTTAAAAAAAACTTTTTTCTCTGTCAACGGGGTGTTTTTTTGGCCAATTTTTTGGGGAAGCTTTGGAAACCGAGGGTAAAAATTTTAATTTAAAAGTGTTTTGAGGATGTATGACCCCTGTGAAAGCGAGATGAATGGGATCTTTTCTAAAGACTACATTTAAAATGTACATTGGGGGTTAAACAAGGGGGTGCCTGTTTGTTTCCCATTCTTTTTTCTTTGTTTTTTAATGAATTAACTTTAGAAATAAACATTTAATTGGGAAGCATGGAGCTCAGTTTGAAGAAAAGATGCATTGGAGATTTTCTTTTCCCCCTTTAGCTGATGACGTTATATTTAAAAATTTAGAAACGATAGTTTTGGGCTCCCCCAAAACCCAAATTAAAAAGTTTTTTAAAGAGCCTCTGCTCACTCCAACTGAAAGAAACTTGGGGAAAAAATAATTTTCAATAGTGTTTTTTTAGGAAGGGTGGGCATCTCGCTGCACGGGAAAAATGGTACAATGGGAAAAACCCTTTTCCCCTCGTGAATGTCTAAAAAGTACTTGGGTTTTATATTTTTTAAAACGGTTTTTGGGTTTTGGTTTTTCTTCCAAGACCTTGTAAGTAGAGAAAAACGTTTCTTAATTTGTATTTTTTAAAAAAATTGCGTAATCTTAATAATAGTCCTCTTACACTGTTTTTAAAAAATTGTTCGATTCTCAATTTAAACCCCTAGTGCAATACGGAGGTGATTATGGGGTCTTGTTTCTGTTTTTATTTCAGATTGAAAAAAATTCTTTTTAAAAGCATTGGAAAAAAATTTCTCGGTGTTTCAATGCCAAAAGCCAAACATTTAGTTTATGGGGGGACCAAAAGGGTTAAACCCCTTACTTTTTCTGTTTGGGAAGGTGCATTCTTTTCTGGCTAAAAATAACCCGGATGGAACCTAGTAGATAAACCCCTAAAGGGATAAAAATGTTTAAATACAGCCTTAAACTAGGGGTTTAAAAGTAAATTTTTGGGGCCCTAAAAATAATTTAAAAAATGTACGAATTTGGGTTTGGCTTTGTTTTGGGAGAATCAAGGGGGTAGAGCATAAA
Source organism: Conus ventricosus (assembly GCA_018398815.1). NCBI lineage: Eukaryota > Metazoa > Mollusca > Gastropoda > Neogastropoda > Conidae > Conus > Conus ventricosus. Next base: position 2,821 of record JAFLJL010014740.1, on the reverse strand, counting down.
AAAAGTTTTTTTTGGGATGTTTCCCGGGAAAGGTTTAAATTTTTCTGTAACTGGGAGAGATGGAAATTTTCATATGGAGGACGGTTTTCCGATTTGATGTTTATAAGTGTTTAAAACCTGAAAATTGTTTTTTTTCCCAAAAAAATACTTAGCAATTTTCAAATTAAAAAACATATTAAACATATTGTCACTAAATTTAAAATTTGGTGTAAACGGATATCTGTGTACATTCTAACCGTTATCGGCCCCTTTTTTTGATCTTTTTTTTACATGTCCGCTCTGGCCCTGAAATGATGAAAAGAAAATTCATTTTGTTCTGGATTGTCCCCGTATTACAAATTATCAGAAAGCAAATTTTTTTTTTTTAAGTATCTAAGAAAACCTTGTTTCTTCAAACTCATTAGTTAAATTTGGGATCACAAATGAAAACCTTTCCCAAAAAAATTTGCTTTTTTTTTTTTATTTAAAAATTTGAATGCGAAATGAGGGGCTAAATAAAATGTTTTGTTTTTTCAAATTGAGTTTTTCATTGATGAAAATTTGGGGATTTTTTCAATTACTTTCCCCTTTTTAAGGGGCTTTTGGGCCCTTTTCGAATAAAAAATCGCAACTGCACTGCATCTCTTCTCTCTCTTCTCTCTCAAAAAACAACACACACCACCCCACACACACACACCACACACCAACCCTGCCCGCGCGCGCGCGCACAAAAACACTCATAACATACAACATGTATGGGGCCCCCGGGCCCCAAAACCACAACCACACACACAAACACACACACACACACACACACACACACACACACACACAATACATACAAGTGCGCGCAGACATTTCCACACCCCCCCAAAACCCACACCCACACACACAGAACCCCAACCCCACGGGCCGAACACACTCACTCACACACGAAGAGAGAGGGGAGAGAGAGAAGGGGAGAGAGAAGAGAAAACCCAAAAGACAACAGAAGACAAAAAGAGGGGAAAAGAGAGGGGAGAGAGGAGAGGAAGGGGAAGGGGAAGAAGGGGGAGAAGAGAGGAAACCGTTATACCCTCCCACCCCCAAAACCTTTTTCCTCAAACCCCACCCTTAGCCCCTCCCCCTTTTTCCCCCCCCCCCCCCCCCCCCCCCGTCCCCCTCCCCCCCTGCCCATTTCCTTTAAAAAAAATACAAAACGCCCGACACAAAAATTTCTCAAGCGACTAAACTGTCTCTGTCCCAAAATCCTTTCGCTTGTTCTTTCGTTTATGAAAGAGGGACGTGGGCCCTTTTAAAACCCTGGCACCCCATCTTGCCAAGCTAAATGTTTTAGGGACATTGAGTGGGCCCTTCACAATCTTTGCCCAAACCCTTTTTCCCCTTCCCCCACCCCTCAACTTCCATTTACCATCCCCCCCTTCCTTTTTTTTTTCAGAAAAATGGCGGTGGTGGGGGTGGGGTGGGTGGTTTTGGTGTGTGTTGTGTGGTGTGTTGTGGGGTGTGAGAGAGAGAAGAGAGAGAGAGAGAGAGAGAGAGCGAAGTTTGGATGGGGCTGTGTGGCGCTATTTTCGTGTAACAGAATACGGCTCTCTCCTGTCCTCCTTTGTTTACTTTTTTTTTGGGTTTTGTTTGGTCTGTTTACTTGTTTGTCTATTTTTTTGTGTGTATTTAGAGCATAACATTTTCACAGTTTATGCTAATTCATAGGCAGGAGACAGGCACACCTTCATGGTCTATATTTGACCGGAAAGTTAAAACAGCAGCAGGAGTACATGCGCGGCACAGAGTACCGTTCGCTGCCAGGGGCAAGTTGGGGGAGCAGGATTTGGGGGTGAGAGACGAGGGTCGGGACGACAGGGCAATGGATGTGTGTGTGTGGGGGGGGGGGGGGGGGGGGGGGGGGGGAGGGGGGGGAGGTGAGGGGGTGGAGGCGGGGGCGGAGTGAGGAAGCTGGAGAAAGCTGATCAGACAATCGGGTATCCGGCGGGATCTATGCCCCCCTTCTCGTCACCAATTTTCAAGGGCTCCCGTATTTTCTCTGTTCCTATCTCCCCCCCCCCTCCCCTCTCCACTCTTCCCCCCTCTCACCCTCTTTCTCTTTGCCTCCCTCATTCATGCCCCTCACCCCCACCCTACCTTACCTCCTTCTCTTCCCCTCTCTCTCTGTGTCTCTGTCTCTTTTCTCTCTCTCTCTCTCTCTTCTCTCTCGTGTGTTCCTGTTATTCGCCAGATATGTTACATGGGCTGTTACCATCAGGGAAAAAGAATACATACACACACGTGCGCGTGCACACATTCACAGAGAGAGAGGGAGAAGAGAGGGAGGAGAGAGGAGAGAGAGAGAAGAGAGAGGAGATTCAGGAGAGAGAGAGAGAGAAGAGAGAGAGAGAAGACGAGCGAAGAGAGAGAGAAAGGAGAGAGAGGAGAGAGAGAGAGAGAGAGAGGAGAGAGAGGAGAGAGCACGTCCAATTCATTACCATAAATTGACGTCACCGAGACATTTACTTTGCTCTGTTGAGCCATAGAACGCACGGCGGGGGGGGGGGGGGGGGGGGGGGGGGGGGGGGGGGGGGGGGGGGGGACGAGGCAGGCACGCCGTCTGTATTATAAATAACGTGAGCGGACGGAGGTGGACCAAGGCCTCATTGAGGGAGGAGCTGAGACGTTCCAGGTTGCCCCTGTCTGCTGCAACGAGGGACACAGCGACTCGGCTGATGTTTCCGGGCATACGGAGCCTGAAAATAGTGAGTCTGAGGATCATGTGTGCACAAGGAATTTAACCAACAAAAAAAAAAAAAAAAAAAAAATCAAATAGAAAGAAGACGAAAAGGGGAAAAAA
>JAFLJL010014739.1:77500-95573 GCA_018398815.1 Conus ventricosus | reverse complement strand
GGAGGTTAGGGGCTGTAGCGAGGCAGGCGAAGGTTGTAACTCTGACGTGGCTGCCGTCTGAGGAAACGCTGTTGCGACAGTGATGTTGCCATCAGTTAGCTCGATTGGTGGAACGTGGTGTCCTGCCTGAGCGATGATTTTGGCGCTACCATTGGTCACCGGAGCGAGAACAGGGAAACCTTCATTTGGGCCACTTTCGCCCTCACCGTTTCGGCGCACGTGGCCCAGAATAAAGGTTTCCAGTTTCTGACAAGTAAGAACTTCAATAACAAAAAATAACGATTATCTACAAAACAAATTACTGGTGTAGGGTTATCCGTTTTTATACTATTACTAAACTTTTCAGATTTCAGTTTTGTTTAATCCTATGTTTTCCTGATCATTTTCAATACATCATTTTCGCGCAAAATTCTTCAAATGAGTCTTTGTCTTTCATGTGAATAAACATCAGTCTTAACAGTTCTCTAAGTCTTTTAAAACTGCGTAATTTATTTTTGGCATAAAATTCACCACACTTAGCCTAGCATGCCCTTCCACTGAAAGCTAGTTTTGACAAAGGTTTCTCTTTTTACTATGTACTCTTTCTGGCTGAACAGTACTCTATAATAAATAGTGCTGCGTTCCTTCAAACAATCTATAAAAACTGTTTCTAAACACTCACTCAGTTATTCTAGATAATAAATATATTTCATCATCTGTCCATTTAAACTTCTATCATGCTATGTTTGTTCCATTTAAGTGTTGGACAGAAAATCACAATATGATTATAATTATAACGATATACTGTTTGTAACAGGTTGAGGATAAATATTGTTTTTCCACAACAGTTTGTCACAAAATTAATTGAACAATGAGGGGTTTTTTGTCATAAAGTTTACTGCTCATAGTTTTATAACAGAATTTAATCTAATCCAGTTATTATTTTTATCATTACTCTCCGTCAAAACTTGTTCAGTATAATTAAAACCCCTATGAGGCCTAAATGTGTCAGATTAATCCAATTCAGTTCTGTAAGATTTGTTTCTATTTAAGTCAACATTGATTTTGTTTGCATTGTTGTTATGATCTTAATATCCTCACATTGTGAAGACGAGCTGGTAACGTTAAGGCGTTGAAACGTCTAGTTTTTGCCCAGCTAATTTTTATTTCCCTTTTATAAGGACGTCACTTAAAGCCCACAACCCACCCTCTCCCACATCTTTAAAGACAAATTTCAAATATCATTGGTGAAACGTGTCTCCTATTTTCGGCTTGGAACGAACTGTAAATTTGTAGAAGCTTTTTTACACTGTTTCTTTTCTGTGGGGATGTACTGTTTTTCATACGGCGTTATTTCAAATTTCTTTCCGACTATTGTCGTCCGGCATAAAGACTTACATGTAAGGGCCAGGTGAATGCTTTTTGAAACTTTTTGACGGCCCTAAAATATGTAAATGGGCCTTAGAATTCAAATTTTATGGTCATTCTTACATATGGTTCTAAGTGCCATTTGAGGTAGGTTTTCGAACTATTTTATATTCATATGGCCAACATTATTTGCTCTAGATTGCGCCAGTTGTTCTAGTTAGGAAACTTTTTGTTGTCGCCACTCTTTGCGTGTATAATCACCATCTTTGTGTACTCAAAACCATACAAAAGCGCCTAATCTCACATTTTGTTCAAAGTCCGCAACATCTGCAAGTCTTTTATTTTAATTCTAAGGTTATACACCTTACAGGCGCTAATGTACTCCTGATTCTTTCTGGCCCACGCGAATTATTTTTTAGTAACGTATTATTTTATTTCCAAAAACAATGTGCAGGATATCACCTTTCACAACTTTCCCCGCTTTGTCTTTGAATTTTTTATTAAATGATCCGACCTCCCTCAAACTAAACTTTTAACTGTTAATGAGGCGAATTGTATAATTTTTCCCATATTAAATCGCAATATGCAGCTTTTCTGACGGACCGAGCTCTTAAAACAGTGAGGGTCTTCCATCATATAAGTTTTCATCAGTTGCTTAGCTCATCCAAATGAATATAGAGTATGAATGTATGCAAGACGAGCGGTTTTCTCCTCATAAGTAGTTTTGTTTGCTGCAACTCTACATATGAAACGGGCGATTGGCAGTTGGTAAAGCCTACCTTTTAGCTAGCTCTTTATCAAATAGTACCTACATCTTCTTCTTCTTTCAGGTTGAAGGCAACATTGTTTTTAGATTTGCATTGTTGTTGGAGAGTTAAAGTCGACGTTACTCATTGCTTCTTTTCGCGAGCAAACCCGTAATAACCATCGGTATGGGTTAACTGGCTATAATTGGCCTTATAATTAACTTTTTTATCTTATTATTCTCTTGGCTTAGTTATATTAACCATACGATTTGTAGAATATTTCCGAGAGCGCGACCGTTCTGGTTCGCATCGTTTATTAATAGATGTTCTACAAACGAAGGGCGGTCTTGTGTTGTTATAGTTACAAACATTTTGTTAAACAAATATTAAATATGAGTGCATTCAAAAATACTGATGCAAAATATTTCTGTTGGGGCGCTCATTCTTAAAAATATAACCAATGACACCTCGACATTTCTGTGCAGACTGACACTTTCATAAAAAGGTAAGAACTTCATATAAGCAGCTATTTAACCCCCCTATTAAAAAAGACTACATCGCGAAAGTGTGGTTCAGTATCGATGAGTTTTTATCAGAAAGTTAAACTTTGCTGTGTTTTCGTGCATCACTGGGTGTGGAGTGTCGTAGTGTTCACTTAATCATCCTAATCCTTTGGTTAGTTCAGTGTATAGATTTCATTTCTATTACACTTCAGACGTATTTTGATGAAACTGCAAGGCATGCCAAATGACAAACCGTTAATCCTTCAGAAAGAATAGACATGAAGGCTTTTGAACGGAATCTGTAACGAATTCAATATTAAATCACGACAGACTTTCGAAAAAGTTGGATCTTAAACATGGTTAGGACCCATTTATTGGGGCGTGCACAGAAAGTAACTATGACTGGAAATCTCCTTAACATCTTTCATCAGGACAGGGCGTAACTGGGTCTATTAGGAGCAAGGCCTCCCACCGCTATGGACAACATTTATCTTAGACAATTCTAAGAGGGCTAACTAAAAGCAGGAATAGAACGAATAAACGACTTTGTTGTACTTACGTTTGGTGTTTGCTAGGCGCGCAAGCACAAACTAGATCGAGCATAACTGTCCTTCTAGGCTTATGATGACAACACCGTATTAGCACAAATTTAGTGGGAACGCCATTAATTCTACAGTCGCCATTTACTTCAAGTATTAACAATGTACAAAATGTTTTACAATCGCAAGATCGAAAGTAGGACTTTGCTGTTGGCACTGGTATATACATGCTGCCTTTGACCTCAGGTCCGATAGGAACAATAATAAACTTAAATAATGACATCCTTGTGGAGGCAATGAACAGAAAAGTCGGAAAAAAAAACGAATATTCAGAGCCAGTAATTGAAGCACCTGTAAAAAAACAAGATGTACTCCACGAATAGTCATCAATCCCGTTGGTCCAAAACGAAGACCGTTGAGAGCGGACTTGTTCGCGAGTCAAAAATAATGACCATGAAATGAAAAGACAGCGCTTGTTCGTGGATTAACTGGGGCCGTCGGATTACTTGGTCTTTATCTACTAAAATTAAACCAACTAATTAAGAGGAAACTAAGGTATAAGTGCTCGGCCAGAAAGCCAACTACTTTGCTTGCAGTCGACAAAAGCCTGTAAAATACCTCCTATATACAGGTAAAGAGTTATAGCTTTTTAATTATAAACTTTACCAGCTACTTTTTTTTATAACACTAGAAGATGATCAGTGTTTTTTTACCATGATTTCTCAGGTGGAGGGATGGTGGTTGGAGGCACTGGCCTTTGACACGCCGCTGTAATAGCCACCCACCGTGTACGTATTGCAAATCCTAAGGCCGTTTTAACGCTTGCTATGAGACTCCTTGGCTTCTAAACAGTGTTCTTATTCTTTCTGCTAGCGTTGTGTCTTCATATAAAATTCTTTGGATAGTTTCTTTATTCTGTCACTTGAGTTCGTAATTGTTTCGGTTAGTAGAAAGCTTCTCGTCTTGCTGATCTTTTCTTGTCAAGCTCTTTTCGTCTTTGGGTTATATTCTATCTTTAATAATCAGACCTAAGTTGGCGTCATCGCTCAACGAGTTTTTCTTTTTCTCATTTTATATGCTATCTATTTACCAGTTTTGTAAATTAGTTTGATTAATTCGCCTTTAATGGTCTTAAGCATGATCAAGGGCTGCTATTTCTTCGCATGGGGTAGCGGTGCGTGTGTATGTCTTTAATGCTGTTTCTTCTGAAATACTGGTTTCTGCCTTATTAGCAATTATTAATTCGTCTGCCGATCTGATTTTATTCTTAGCTCACGTTTTGCATTTGGGTCCTTGTTGGGCGTTCTTGTTATATAAAAATTTTTAGCAATGCATCCTTTAATTTTGGTTTTTAGTAATACAAGGCGATTTTGTTCGTCACTGAGGTTTGTTTAATTGTACTCTTTTTTAAAATTTGATGAGTTGGTTTAGATGTAAGCTGAAACAGTTGTCCTTGGTCGCTCTTACAAACATGGTCATTTTTTACTTCAAATCTTAGAGGGTTCTATATTCGGGAGGTCTGGCTAAACTTTGGTATAATGATCTGACTTACTTTTGTTAATTCAGGCCAGCGGCGAGCGATGCTGTGTCAAAGGGTCATTTCACTCATGTCGTCTAGGATCTAAAATCATCATATTCTTCATCTTCAATGTGGCATGTTTCTTTCATAATTAACTTTTTTATTTTGTATTTATAAAAAAATGTCACATGCATATGGCTCGATTCTTAAACGCATAGAAGGCTGAAGCGCCCCTTGGCGTGAAAGGAAATCAACGGAATATTATGGTCAAATATCATCTATATTGCTTGCGGATCAACTTCTTACTGTCAAATTTCGGACTAGGAAGCTGCTGAAGTGATTGTGCCAGGCTTGCGGTTTACTTTAACATAGTAGGAACAGAAACTGACCAAACAGGACAGTTGTCCAGAATTTGGGGCGGGCATCGTTAAGATATAAATTTCTATAAACTTGAGGGGCCAGAAATCTTTTTCTACTTTACACAATGCAGACATCCTTTTTGACCTCTTCAGGTCTTATGGCTAAGGGAATGAACGGGATGATTCTTGCGTTTCAGGCCTCCGCAAATGAAGAAGCACTATAACATTAGATTAGGCGCCGCAGTCGCGCAGATGCTCAACGCGCAAAAGGTGTAGCTGTAAAATTTTGCGTATGGAAATCGTTTTTTTCCATTCCTTAGATTTTGATGTTGTTACAAGCGCATGGCCCTACTTTCAGAGAATTTAAAAGACAGATTGTCATCTGCCTAATTTTAATGAATACAAACGTGTTATTAGATCATCAGACACGAAGCAAAGTACAGCATTTTGGACATCTCGTTGGTTTGCGTTGTTACGCAACCCTAATTTAGCAAGGTGATTGAGCAACAATATCAGTCAAATTTAGAATATATTACGAAAGAGTTGATTCATCAAACAACATATCCGAGCAGGGCAGAGCTATATGGAAATTTTGTTTTAGTGTCGCAGCAGATCGCTTAAAGGTTTTTTTTGCTGTGGAAGATGAGGAATCCGTTCAAAAGCGGGAAGTGAAACGTTTTTTAATCTAAACAAACGAAAGAACAATGCTTCGATTGAGGGTTAGTCTTTTAAAAAACCAAATCTACGCTAGCGGGCTTAAACCTCTCAGCTTTTGACGATATAAGAAAACTGGTTGGGGGGGGAGGTGTAGAAATCAACAGTAGGACCTGTGTTAACGATCTGCACCTGCACAAAGTTCGATAGATGATTATTAACAACGAAATACGGCTTATGGATTGATAAGGTTCAACAGAGGATAAATCAGTTTGCATGAAGCGGAGAAAACTGTGAGAGAGTAATAAACATTCAAATTGATAAGAAGAAGAAGCGATAACGCATATTGTACATTTGTTTTTAATTATGATGCGCAGCTGAATATTCAAGATCCGATTTCAAGATATACAATACTAATTATTTTTATTTTATAACACGCATGTTGTTCAGGTTTATCAAATGTGGCTCACCCGGCCGCGCACACGCAGAGTCGTAGAAACCCTAATAACATAAAAACCTTTGATTAACAAACATTAGAAATGCAGCAAAGTACTAGAGCAAGACTTTCAAACAAGCAAAACCAAACGACGGTATTCTGTGCCTGTAATGCTGTAATATGTTATATGGAGCATCAACTCTAAGTGCTGCCTCGGGCAGGAAAAGTGTAGGCCTCTTAGCACCGGGCATAGGCGCACCCGCAGCTTTACTTGGAGGTTTGTCTTTGCTCTCGGTGTGTGTTTCATTAGCTGTAAGTGCGGCTGGCAAAAAATTAAAAACTAAATCAAAAAAGCCCACAGCTATGTTAACTAATACGGCTTAAACTAGTTCGTTTAAAACTGACAATAAATAAAAGCGCATGTTGACTCAAACATACGGATGAAGAAATTAATCGTTTACAGGCCGATTTTGATGGACTACAACAGACAAAAGTTTGATCTTCAAAGAAAGGGAGGACAAGTTTTTCTCACAGTCAGACGCCGAGCAGTTAAAAAGGATGCTTATAAAAAAGCTAAACTGTGACATTAAACTCTGTTCTAAAACAGCTCACAGTAACATCATCGAAGGGTGTTTATACTTTAGTTTATGAGTCAAGCACAAAAAGCGTGGATATTGATTCTGATTAAGTCCGTTGTATTTTTTTTAAATTTAAATAAATATGTTGGTTCGAAAAGAAAGTCGCATGGCTAAGAATATGAAGGCCAGAAGAATTGTTTGAAGGAATGCTCGGAAAGAGCGTTTGTCAAGAGCATGATGATTATTTGATTTTTAGAAGTTATTAATCCGGAAACGTGCGGGGCAGGTTTATTGTTCACTGCACATTTTCAAGGGACCAAGTAAACTAACACTAGAACCGCCAGTTGTGATGAAGTAATGTTAGCTGTTTAATGATATATAACAATAATGAAGAAAAATCTAGACGTCTGGGTTCATAAACAGCAGGACTATTCTTTTATAATGACTTAACACCCGGTTGGGCAGACGAACTGCTTGACAGTTTGACGCTGCCGTGAAGAAGCTAAAATGAGAAGAGAGGCTCTGGTTGGTCAGAGGCGAAGTCTTCGAGATTAGATTAAAACAGGCTAAGTATTGCACGATTGTAGGCAGGCTTACATTCGCTACCTCGAGAGTTGGTTTCAAAGAGAGCAGTTTTAAACATAAAGAATTAGACGGACAAATGATTATGTGGAGTGTTTGCAAGGCTGATCAGTCCGCGCACAGCAGAGAGAGGACTAAACTATCGGCCAATACACCAAAGATCTTAATTTAATGGGAATATCTTTTCCTGGTAGTGTAGACCAAATTGATAGTATGAAGAAACAAAACAAACAATAAATGTTAATGTATAAACATGGGAGAGGAACCAATTTGGAGCAATTAAAGTGTCCAAGAACAGCCCACAAAAGGCGAACCAGACACAAATCATGGTTGACTATCCTAATTTCTTCGCAACAGGGCTACGCATTACACATTGATAGAACAATGATTAGACTAATGAGCATACTTCAACAGATCTGGCAAAAGAATTCTGTTAGAAAATGTTTACCAAAGAATGCCATCTGTTCAAGCTGCGAGCGCACTAGCCAATTGTAAAGTTGTAGACTGTGATCCAGAACTAATTCGCCCCGGATTAAAGTAGTTTGAAGATGGAAAACGGCTCCTGCAAACATTCTCCATATGTTGTTTACGCGACTTTGGAATCACTCATTGTTCCTTATGAAGGGCCAGCGCCACAAACAACTTCGACCAACAGTCTAATGAGTAATCATCAGATTTGTTCATTTGCTTCATTATTGTTAGGTCGGATGGCGTCTTCTAGAACAAAATTATATAGAGGGTCTAAATGCTGGATACTTTTTAGAACGCATGCAGCAAGTGCGCAATGACTGTTCTTTAATCTGGAATTTATCAGAAATCATGATGACGCCTGAAGACCAGCACAGTATGACGCAGCCCATCACTGTTGGATTTGCTGGTTTTTAGGTCTCTCATCAGAGCAGAGAATCCAACAGTAAGCGACATGATCCCATTAGCGGAAAGATCAGCGGAGCAGGCCACAGTAATGCAATCTTCAACTAAAGTTTTGATTAAGGGACAAGGAAAGTGCCCATCTTCTTTAATAACTTGCGAGGTTACGACGTCATCTTATAATGAAAGCAGTGGCGAATGCCTTCAGGGTGTTCATGGCATTGCACAGTATCAGAAAAGTAATGTGCTTTAATCTAAATAAATGTCTTTTCTGACTCGATGCAGACCTGATGGGATCATTAGAGTCACTGGCTATGTCTTAAAGTTTGCCCAATAACCGAAGAATATTTGACTAACTCTTGTTAGAAAGGGCGTTTACCCTTATGAGTACAGACGTGGGAAAGTTTAATGAAGGAAGATACACTTCCGCCTAAAGGCGCGTTTTTTTAGTCTTAGTCGGAAAGGACATCAGTGATTTGATTACCAGCATGCTCAAGATTCGTGTGCAGACAGAAGTTAGAGTGTAAACAATGGGGAGACTATATGACTCCTACTTAGGCTGATTAATGTTTGTTGGCGGAACCGTCTTTAAAAAATTAACGAAAGATGCATGAAACCATTATAGCTGGATTGCGCATTACATTTCTGCGACGGGATGCGTGGGACTGGATGCTTTTTCTTAAAGTTTTGGAGTACAGATTGATATATTCGTCAGATTTAACATGATTCAGATGATTGACACGGATTGGTGGGGGAATTAGTATGGCGTGCTCATTATGATCAAGCAAACAACCAATACTAGTGATTATGATCCAGTAAAAAAGGTCTTCTAACTATCTCATGAATTTAGATGCAAAAATTGTATGGGATGGGCTATCGCAATTCATTCCCATTACGCAACTTCAAGTGTACAACAGACGACAATCGAAAAAAATATTCAAAAGGCATTTAAGTGGTTGGGCCGTTTGACGCAGATACAACAGCGTGGTTTCATTTAAAGTTGACTTAGATTATTCTCATGAACTCCATGACCTGATAATGACTATCCATTAGAGCAGAAAGTTAACGATGATCCAAGAGAACCACCTAAACTTTGTGCCTAATTTCGAGGCAAAAAAAAATTATGTCTGTCATTACAGAATTTACACTTTTATTAAGGAATGGATTGAAGTTGACAGCAGTTCATCGCATTAATTGCTTTAGATCAGAACAGTTCATGAAACCATACATCTGATGAACACTGATCTTAGAACTAAATCACTGATGTCTCAGCAACAGACTTTTTCAGCTGATGAACACAGCTGTTTTGGAAAGACTATGGAGATCGCACAAGGTAAAGATGGTAGATAGTCACAAAGAGAAAACGAGAAATTAAAGCTGACTCAAAACTAATTATCAGGACTATTAGAGATTTCCATGATCAGCTTTTTGGGCATAATGATGAAAAAAAGAAAGTCAAATAAGGACAAACTGTATTTATTGGGTTTATGTTTTAGATTTATCAAGTTTTGATGTTGGGAGTTTCTTTATGACTACTTTAAAGCCCTCGTATCCTGAGTCCAGAGTACTTTACACAGATACAGACATTTTGTTATAGAAATCCCTACTGAAGACATCTTAAAGACATGGAAACCGAAGTAGCTAAAGGGCATGCAGGATGGTATGACACGTCCGATTATCCTAAAGATTCGCCTTTGCATTAAAATTACTAATAAGAAGGTTTTAGGAAAGATGAAGGATGAATTATCGGGAAAGGTGATCAAGGAGTTTGTTGGTTTAAGGTCAAAAAATGTACAGTATTTCGAGCCAGGAGAAAATCATTAAGAAAGCAAAGGGAATATCTCGCAGCTTTGTGCAGTCAAACATATCACATGACAACTACAAAGAAGTTGTTTGGCAATAAGACTTTTAAACATGACAACGTAAAACTGCGATCTAATCTACATTGAAATAAAACACAACGTTGTAACAAAGAAGTCGTTAGATAGAACAAACACAAACGAGATTTTTTAAACCCAGATTTTTTCATATGCAATCGGGCACTGGAGGACCGCATAAACAGGGGGGTTTATATTTTTCATCAACTTTTTTTATAAGATCGACATAGCTTCATCCAATTCATTTTAATCTTTTCTCATGTTTGCTTGATGCGTTCGAATTTTTTTTATTATTTCAAGATATTCTTTTTCCCAATTTGGGGTTTGAGTTGTTTGGTGATTGGATGATTTAGCATGCATTGATTTAAACCCCCAAAATTTTCCCTTTAAAAGCATTACACGCATGAAATGATTCCCGTATCATTTTAAGGTTCCTTCCTTTAACCCTCTTGTTTTGTTCTGCGCTTCCTTCTGGCCTTCCATTTTAAACCAAAATATGTTTCGTAAATTAATTAAAGCGGAACTGTGTCTGGCGGAATTATCTGCAGTTCTTCTTCACAAAAGATCTTTGAGGAGCTGGTTGTTTTGTTGTGTCAGTTTTGTAAATATACAAAGGGCGGATTATTTTACAATTCTTTTTATTTCATACGGGTCAACACTCCAAACTGGATCGGTTGCCTGATGCGAGTGTCCCCTTCCTGCTTCCCCCGGTAAATAAAGGTGCCTTACTTTTAAACCAAACGGGAATAGTTTGCTGGGTGTTACTGGAGTCTTCAGCAACATTTATTGTTTTTCTTTTGATTTCTTGTACTGGTTTTAGCCTTTAAATTCTTCATTATTCATTGTGCGCAAAACTGAGGGCAGTCTTCTAACCCATTCTGTGTTGCGAGAATTGTCAATAAGCTCTCTGTGATACTGGTAAAAAAAGTCTTTCACTAACTGTTTTTTAAAGTTTTCAACTAAAGCCTGTGACTGTGACTCCGGGAATGCTCTTTTAATGGAACTCTATGTTTAACAATAATTGATTCACTTGCCCTTTAAATTCTTTTCCCTCATCGACTTTAATCATGCGAGGATAAGTTAAGGACCCGTTGGTATATTAGTTGTATAGCAACAGCAAGCAGAAACACTCTTTTGTGTTAATGGTTCCGATCTTTGTATCTTGAAGCTACGTCATGACTGTGAGTGCGTTTCTTAAATCTTTTTCGTCTAATGTATCAGAGGGTTTAAAAATAGAAGATCCATTTGATGGGTGTGTTTGGAGTTGTATTGACAAAGTGTGGTCTCTGTATTCGTCTAGGCGCTGGTAAATAAATTTGCCAACGCTTGTTTAGATAACCATTCTTTTGCTGTTTGTTCACTGACTCCAGCTGCTTGGCTTAGCTTTTAATTGCTGTGATGCCTTCCAATATCCTTTGGGCGAATAATATATTTTGTTCATTTTTTATTCAGCCAATATTATGCGCAACAAATACACAAGGGCATACCAACGGCAATAAACGCGATTTCTTGCATCTTTTGTTTTTCTGATGGATGATAAAAGTCGCTAAATTTTGGTGGGGCAAGTCTCGATTGGTTTTCCTGTTACTAGATATATTGTTTTATTGCTTGATCAACACTTTAAATGTGTAAGCTGAGGGCCCTTTTTTTCAGAGTACATTATAAAATCTAATGCTCAATTCTTTTTCTAGCGATTGTGCTGCGGCTATTTTGCTCCCACAGCTTTGTTATGTCTTTTTCCTCCCTTATCTCGCTTTTACAAAATCGAAATTTATTTCCCGCAAAAAGCGAGGCATTCACCACAGCGCCCCCTATATCATTACGAGTGAAGCCATTTTTTAAAAATGTATTTTTTTTTTTTTAAAATTTTTTAAATGTCTGGAAATTTTTCCCTTGCTTGACTGAAAATTTTCGTGGAAACGAAGCGCAATAAAGCAATCAGCTTTGCAACCCTAAAAAGTCTAGTTTGCAAATCTGCGGTTTAATTCTTAAAAAACTTTTACCAAGCATTGGTTTCCTACATTAGCCCTCCAATACAGCAGAATGGTTAAAAGGGTTAGAAAATTTTTTTTCGGTCTCATTTTTAAAAATAAATAATTAAATTAATAAAAAACATGAACGTGATGATCTCAAAGCTACGGCACCCTTTAAACCTTTCCCTGAACTTATAAATGCCCAAGTTGATGCCCAAAGTATTATCCCAAAAAAAGGAGAGGCTGTATTCTTTGGCAGCAGGGTGGAAAAACAAAACATTTCCCTGGGAACTGAATTCAGCATAAAAACAGATTCAACAGAGTCCCCGCAAGACTTTTAAAGTATCAAACAGGTATGAAGCGCAGCGGGGGGTCTAGAAGGGTGAAAAGTGTGGGGAAAAAGGGTCTTAGTTTGACACTAAACTAGTCAAAATTTTGCCCCATTGTTTCTGAAAGATCTAGTATGATTTAGAAAGACCCATTTTAACAAAGTCTTAATTTCCTGGGGTTTTGGGAATCTGTTTACAGTTTTGGAACTTGTTACGCCTTAATCATGGGATTAATTATTTTAATCATATAGCTTTTTTCCTCAAAATGAACGAGTGGGAAAAAACAGCAGAATCGGGAAACCCCTGAATCAGAAAACATTGAATCAAGTCGAGAAAGTGACCATAAAAACACCTCATCCTGGGCTGTTAAAGCGGAAAAGTTTAGCGGAGGGGAAAAAAAACAAAAAAATTAATGTTAAAAAATTAGCTCATAATGAAAAATAACGCCCCCAAACCCCAAACAAGTTGATTCAATGAGCTAAAAAAACCCCATTTTTTCAGACTACGCGCCAAAGTCTTCATGGAATTTTGAACTTAAATGTTGCCTTTTGGCCCCCTTGCTGCTGCGGGGGGCGGTTTTTTAGGGTTAAAAAAATATATAAAGAATGGCACCCCAAAACAAAAGAATAAAAAAAATTAAACCGCTAAATAAAAAAACAACAGACCCCAGCACCGCCAATAAAAAAAAGATCATTTGATCCATTTCAGATGGAAAATATTTAAGAACTTAAATTTTTAAAATTTTTTTTATAAAAATGATCATGGCGTATTATAAAATGATAAAGTCAATAAATAAAGACATGGAGTCTATAAAGACTTTTTCCATAGCCCGAATTGAAAATCAATGCGGTTGTTTTGGTGTAAAACTTCTTAAGTTTTGCAGGGAACGTAGCAAATATTCTCCATGACGCGTTTTTTGAAGGTGTGTTACTTATTAGACATCTACTTTTTAAGTAAAAACATAGATTGTTTTTTTTTTGTAATTATAAGATAACTTGATAAGAACTTGGTTTATTAGAAAAACTTAGTTTTGTCTTGAGGTAACTTGGTAGAATTTTGAGTAAGAATTGTGGATAACTTGAGGATGACTTGAGGCTATTTGGGGAAAAGGCTGAGGATGACTTGATAAAACTTGTGGAGACTTGAGATGACTTGGGACAACTTGAGGTGTTGAGGATGACTTAAGGATGACTTAAGTAAAAATTGTGGATGCTTAAGGATGACTTGGGGCAATTGGTAAGAACTTAGAATGACGGGGGTGATTGAGTGTGTGCATGCGCGGGGTGGGAGGTGGGGTGGGGAGGTGTGCGTGGCCTTTGATTATTTTTATAAGAAACAATGTTCAGAAAATAAATATTTATTTTCAGTAAAAAAGAAAACAACAACAACAAAATAAAAATAACAGCATATATCAAGCACGATCGCACGCACCCACCACCCCAAAACCCCCCAAAACACAAGATAGGGGGGTGCTTGATGGGGAATGGGAAAGGGTTTTAGGCTGGCGCTGAGCGCCCCAAAATTTGACGGCTTTCGGGCTCTCTTCAACTGAAAATTATTCAAAGGGCCCCCAAGTGCATTTTCAAAAGTTTTTTTTAATAAACAAGACAGTTTAATAAAGTACCCCTTTTGGCCCCTTTAAAAAAACAGCCAAAAAGTTGAAGCGGGCGTTGAAGCGAAAACAGTGAAGCCCGTAATCACGCAATATATACAAAGTCAGGAGTGCTTTGGGGGAAATTCAGCAGTCAACCTAAACAAAACCCACCGACATGCTGGCGGTACTATATTTAGGTCCGTCGTAGTAGGCCTCGTCTTATTTAGGTCACGTCAGTGGTAGGCCTGCATGGTTTACAGCCGGCGCATGTTGCTAAAAAAGCCACACAACCCTGCCTCTAAACAAACCCGACGCTCCATAGCGGGGTAGAGGGGGCTTTGTAGGTCAATCGGCAAAAAATCTGCCCATTGGCCCAGTTTTGTTGGGCGCAGAAAACTACCGCGTGGAAGTGGCTCATTACTCCCGCCCTGCATTCTAACACTCATGTGTTCATGCCGAATGCTTTAAAGTTTTGGGGGTTGATTTTATGTTTTTTCGAATGAGTTTTTGTTTGTGTAAATGTTGAAAAAAATCGCAAGTTTTTGAATTTTGATAAGAAATAGAAAACAAAATACACTTCAATTTTGTTTCTTACACGGTTGGTCAACCCCAAATCTTTTTTTCGATGGACTCCCAGTTTGTTTTTGACTTTTCAAAAATTTTCTTTTCTTTCTGAAGCCCGCCCTAAAAAAAGAGCCTGAAAAAGATTTCTTTTTTATCTTTCACTGGTAAAAAAGCCCGGTTAAGATGGGGGGTCATTTTTTGAACATTTCAAAAGGTTTTGGTTTATCAAAAGGATCGGAAAGGGAGCTCAAAACTGTGTTTTCAAATATTTTTCAAAATCTTCAACTGAGAGTTCCCCTTTTTTGTTGAGGAAACAAAAAAAAAAAAGCTTCCTTTTGGGTTTGAGGGAGGAGAACAGGCTCGCCACTCAATTTCTTTTTCAAAACTTTGCCATGGCTCATGATAAAAAATTATTTTTCCCAAGATCGGGGTGTTTTTTCAGAAAGATTTTCTTTCGAAAATTAACGACTTTCACCCTTTCTTGATAATATTAGCGCCTTCCAGCACTCAGAAAGGGATTGAAACATATTCCCCACTCGCCATGTTTTTTAAAACACCAAGTTTCTCTAAAAAATGTAGCCCACTCGCCACTCTTTACAGCCCACCAGTTTTAAAGTAAAATGGCGGCAGTTTGTGTTTGGGTTGCCACAACACAAAGTGTCACGTGATTTAAGCTCACACTTGATTCATAAAAAGGGCTTTGCGCGAAACAGACTAGAAATGGGAAGCCGTCCGTCATCGATGTGCGACGCCCCCGGGGGTCTCGCGCAGTTCCGCCGCAGACCCTGTAACCTGATACGCCCCCGCCACAATCCAAACCCCGTGGGCCCGCGTGCACAGTGACAGGTCTCGGTCAAACCCTAATAAATTTTTGATTTAAAGGATTTTTTACTTTGTTTTTTAGTAGTTTTTTTTGTAAAAATCGTTTTTTTTTTGGGTTATTTAAATCTTACTGTTCAAAAACTGAAAGTTTTGTAAATTATATGAAAAAGGGGTAACCCCCACACAGTTGTTTGTTTTTAGTAATCGTTATTTTTTTGGGTTTTTGAAGTCTTCTTTAGAACGGAAAAAACTTTTTCGGGCCCTTTCGCCCCAAAATGGTTGAGGGGGAAAGTGGGCCCCGAATGAAGGTTTTTCCTGTCCTCCCGGGTGCCCGAAAAGTAAAAAGTTTTCTCCAGTTTCAGGGTGGGGCGATCGACTCCCCCGGGGTAGAAAACGTTTTGGCTGGCCTGACATTGGGCCCTCTGCTGTGACTCTCTTGGGTCCCGACCGAGGTTGTGTGCAGGTGGGTTGTGGGCAGCACAGAGCGCGCTGTCGCCCCCTCGTACTGTGCTGGGGACGCCGTCCCCTTCATAGGGGTGTTTCTGCATCCAAGGCTGGCGCGCCAGTCCTTTTCCAGCCTTGGCCTTGTTTAGAATATTCTTCACCGTCTGCACTGTCTTTTCTGCCAGGCTGTTGGACTGGGGTATCGGGGGCTAGACGTTACGTGTTTCGTGTCCCAGTTTTTGGTGAAACAGGCAAACTCTTCTGAAGAAAACTGTGGGCCGTTATCGCTTACGATCGTCTCAGGGATGCCGTGTCTGGCAAAGTGTGCTGACAGTTTCTTGACCACTGCCGCTGTTGTCGTGGTGGTCAGTTCATCCACCTCAAAATAACGGCTGTAGAAGTCCACAGTGACAAGGTAGTCTCTGTTGTTCCAGGAGAACAGGTCCACTGCTCCCTTTTGCCATGGCCGTGATGGGACTTCATGAGGTATCATCGGTTCTTTGCAGTTCGCAGGTCTTCTTTCATTGCATACAGTGCACGTTTCAACGGTTCTCTTGATGTCTGCTGCCATCCTCGGCCAGAATAGCACTTAACGGGCACGCTGTAGGCATTTCTTAATGCCCAGATGGCTTGCATGGATCTTGGTCAACATTTCTGGGCGGAGGGCTTCAGGGACCACAATGCGCTCACTTTGAACATGACCCATCGATGATGGATAGTTCGTCCCGAAAGTTCCAGCAGTCATCTGCATTTTTGTGGCAACTCTGACGTGAATCTGGCCAGCCATTTTGGACATATTTCGCCACAGTTTGGAAAGCCTTGTCTTCACTGGTTGCTTTCCTGATCAGGTCCATCTTTTCATCACTGACTGGCAGATTCTTCACAATGCAGTGGATCTGTGAATCGAGGTCCTCCATGGTGTCATGGGGCTCAGGAGCCAGTGACTTCCATGACAATGTGTCTGCGATGGGGATCTGCTTCCCTGGGATGAGCTCCACTTTGATGCTGTACTTCTGCAGGCGTAGCAGCATGCGCTGGAAACGTGGGGGGTGCTGATGCCAGTGGCTTCTTCATGATCGTCTCCAGGGGCTTGTGA
The DNA here is from genome assembly GCA_018398815.1 of Conus ventricosus. NCBI lineage: Eukaryota > Metazoa > Mollusca > Gastropoda > Neogastropoda > Conidae > Conus > Conus ventricosus. The sequence goes on along the minus strand of JAFLJL010014739.1, from coordinate 78,741 downwards.
TCTGACTGGACGAGGACCTGATGCTGACCATAGATGTACTGGCGAAATCTCTCACAGCCAAACACAATGGCATACAGTTCCTTTTCAATTTGTGCATAGTTTTCTTCGGTCTTGTTCAGCGACTTTGAAGCATATGCGATGGGTCTGCTGTCTTGAAAGAGTGCAGCACCCAAACCATACTTGCTGGCATCCACCTGCATGGTGACTCTTTTGTCTGGGTCGTAGATGGCTAGTACAGGTTCGCTGGCGAGTGTAGACTTGATTTTGTCCAGGATGCTTGCTGTTGTGCTTCCCACAGGAACTCATTTTCTGATTTCAGCATTTCACGTAGTGGCTTTGTGGTCTCTGCCAAGTGAGGAGCGAATTTTGACAGGTACATGATCATGCCCAGCATGGTTTCCAGTTCCTTTTTGTCCGCTGCAGGCTTCATGCTTTTAATGGCCTTGATTTTCTCTGGGTCAGGCTTGATTCCTTCAGATGAAATGATGTGGCCAAAGTAGTCCACTTCCTGCACGCCGATTTCTAGTTTATCAGGGTTCAGCTTCTGTCCCTTCTCTGTGGCCCTGTCGAGGGCAGCTTTGAGGTTTCTGGCGTGCTCCTCCTTGATCGTTCCTGTCACCAGCACGTCACCACCAGCGTCACCAGACCCGGCAGGCCCTCAAATATTTCGTCCATCTTTCTTTGAAATTCGTCCTGGGCGCTCACCATACCGAAGGGCATGCGCAGAAATCGATACCTCCCAAAGGGCGTGTTGAATGTAGTCAGGTAAGATGCCTGGTAGATAGCTTCATTTGCCAATAGCCACTCTTGGCGTCTAGTTTGCTGAAGTACTTGGCACCTGGGATCTTAGCCAGTGCATCCTCCAGTGTTGGCATGGCGTAGTGGGGCCTCTTCACTGCCTGGTTAAATTCTTTGTGTCCAAACAGATGCGTAGCTTCCCGTTGGGTTTTTCAACAACAACTAGTGAACTGACCCAGTCTGTGGGCCGCATAACTTTGGTGATGACTTCAGCTTCTTGCATGGCATCTAGTTCTGCTTTCAGGCGATCCCTCAGTGCATGTGGGACACGTCTTGGTGGTGGACCACCGGCACAGCATTCTCTTGAAGGTAGATGTTCACTTCCCTTCTAGATTGCCCAATCTGTCGTCGAACAGGTGTTTGTATTCGTGCAGTACAGCTTCTTTTGTCATCTGAGGGCAGGTAATTGTCAGGACCATTTGAATGATTTTCAATTGCAGGGA
>JAFLJL010014739.1:70000-72500 GCA_018398815.1 Conus ventricosus | reverse complement strand
TGGTATAATATCTTTCTCTCAATCGTTGATAAACATGCCCCACTTAGAAGAAAAAGGGTTAAAACACAGAGTACTTCCCAGCTGGCTGACGAAAGACATTATTATAGAAATGGCACTGAGGGATGCTCTTAAAACCGCAAAAAAAGTAGATGAATATAAAAAGCAGAGAAACAGAGTATCAGATCTAGTTAGAAAATGAAAATCTGAGCATTTTAGGAAACTGATAAACGCAAACAGGGATACAGCATCATTATGGCGTGTGTTAATGAAATAACTGACAAGTCGAGAAAGAAATCAGATAATACTGCGACTATGTGGTCTGCTAACAATTTCAACAATCATTTCCTTCAGATAACTGAATCAGTACAAACAGCTGCCAGTGTCACATTCTTTAATCGATATGAAACTCCAGCTGTTCTTCAATCGTTTTGTCAAAAACGATTAAATACTAGAGATTCATTTATCATCCCCTTGCTAGCTATTAATGAAGTTGGTTCCTTAATTTCAAAACTTAAAAATAAAAAAGCAATCGGTCCAGATAACTTAAATGCTTCTATACTCAGCTTGCTCTACCTTACATTGTTGATACCCTTACGTATGTTTATAATTTGTGTATTGATCAGAATGTCTTCCCATGTGGTCTAAAGGCAGCAAAAGTGATTCCCATACCCAAATCAAGAGATCTCACTGATTTAAAACAATTTTAGACCAATATCTCTTTTATCTGTTGTATCGAAACCTCTAAAGATGCATGTTCACAAACACCTAACTAAACACATGGAACATCACAAAACTGTTCCACCCATTTCAGTCAGGCTTTCGTCGAAATCACTCATGCCACACGGCCTTAACACGCCTCTGTGATACATGGCTATCAGCCATCAACGAAAGAAAACTCACTGGAACTGTTTTCCTCGATTTTAAGAAAGCGTTTGGTCTTGTAGACCACAATATATTATTTTAAAAAAATGACTGCATATGTTCAAAATCCGGCAGTAGTCACCTTCTTTCAGTCATATCTTGAAAGCAGGACCCAGCGTGTTTACTTAAACGGTACTTATTCCTCTGAAGGAATAGTGAGCTGTGGCGTTCCACAGGCTCTGTCCTTGGACCTCTTCTCTTCTGTATTTTTATAAATGACCTACCGATGCACATATCTCACAATGATGTCAGCTGTGATCTGTTCGCTGACGATAGTTCTCTTCACTGTAGTGATACAAACATCATGTCTGTACAAATATCGTTACAACAAAGTATCACTGATGTCTTAGAATGGTGCAACCAAAACCGAATGGTCCTTAATCCGCACAAAACAAAATGTATGGTCCTAGCATCGAGACAGAAACATCAACGACAGCATCTTATGTTGAGCCTAAAAATGAGTGAAACCTTGATCGAGCAGGTTACCGAACACCGTGTCTTAGGCGTGATCATTGATGAGAACTTTAATGGCAATCACATATAAATCATGTTTGCAAACAGTTGGCTCGCAATTTGTTTTTACTCAATAAGCTCAGTTATTATGTTGAACCACATATCCGGAAATTATTTTTTGAAGCCCATTGCCTTTCTCACATCAACTATGCGTCCACTGTCTGGAGTGGTGCCGGTGAAAATCACATAAAAAAGATCAACTCTATGCATAGACGGGGAATTAAGTTGATTCTTCCCGACAAGTCTCTATCAACCACGGGCAAATTCGCAAAACTAATGATGTTACCCCTGCAGAGCCAACTGACCTATAATAAGGCAGTACTAATGTTTAAAGTCCATGCAAACATGGCGCCAACATATCTTGCTGAGTTTATCAAATGGCAACAACGCGATATGGTTCAATAATTACATTTTACCACGTGTCCGCATTGATTTGTTCAAATCTAGTTTTGCTATTTTGGTCCATCTGTGTGGAACTCTCTTCCTCCGTCTGCCCAAAACATGTCAATCACTGCCGTCCTTCAAATCAGCAGTACTTAAACATTTACTTGAACAATAAATCTACCTTTTGATCATAGTCTCAACGCCCTACTTTTATGCTTGCCTCTATATTAGCTAATGAAAATGTGTGTGTGTGTGTGTGTGTGTGTGTGTTGTGTGTGTGTGTGTGTGTGTGTGTGTGTGTGTGTGTGTGTGTGTGTGTGTGTGTGTGTGTGTGTGTGGTATGGGTGTGGATGTAGGTATGCGCATGCATGCGTGTATGTGTGGGCGTGTGCATGCATGTGAGCGCGCGCGCGTACGTGTCTGATTGTGTTTGTGTAATTTTGTAATGGATTTTTTTTCCGTATAATTATTATTCTTATTACTAATGTTATTGTTAATATTATAATGTTGCTATATTCTTCATTGTTTCTGTCATTAATATGTGCAGTCTGTTTAGTTGAATGTTGTAGAATAGCAAGGACAGATTGGAAAGAATAGGCACTGCCTAAAATCTCTATCTTGAGTAATAAAGTTTTTGAGTCTTGAGTCTCTCTCTCTCCTCCTCTCCTCTCTCTCTCCTCTC